>SNVD02014480.1:0-115606 GCA_013180625.2 Boswellia sacra
TTGTTCATCAGCAACATTATTAACCACACCATAACAAACATGGCCATTATATTGGTCTACACAACCTCGCAATTCAAACTGACATGATGAGAGTTCCTTGTTTATCTTTAGAAGATACTCATTAAACAGCTCTTGATTAGCATCTGTATCAAATTAGGGCAAAATATGGTAATTGACTCAAATAATAAGCTTTTATACTAGCCTGAGTCATATACAAACGAAAGGAAATGAAATTTAACCTAGTAAATTAAAAATAAAAAATCTATTAATTAAATTTACCCTAACAAATAAAAATTTAAAAAATAAAAAATAAAAACCAGAACACTCAGTTTAACCAAGCCAAGAATTGTCATTAGGCTTAAGATGAAATAAGAAAAACAGAAACCTGGATTTCTTCCTGTGACGCCGGCGAAGACGGCGTTGAAGTCCTTCTCTTGCAGAGGGCCACGCGTGATCAACGCTTGAATGAGTGCATGGTGCCTCCAGTTCAACGACGGCATTTTTCAATCTGCCTCTTTAGAAACCTAGATTTTCATACTGCCACCGCCTCCGTTACTGCTTTCGCATGACTGAGCCTCGTTGACTGTGATGTTACGTCCGTCAAGATTCTGGCCATTCATCCCCTCGATCGCGTCTCTCATCGACTTCTCGTCACGGAACATAGCGAATCCGAATCCTCTAGATCTGCCAGTCTCGCGATCATTGATTATCTTTGATTCAATAATAATGCCATAGGCGCTGAAGGCCTCCTGCAAGGCATGGTCAGTGGTGGCCCAAGCAAGGCCTCCAACGAAGCACTAGAACTCAACGTTGGCGGAAGCCATTTAAGAACTAAAACCCTAGACTGGAGGACAAAAAGAGGGCCAGAAAAGAAAATTGAAAGCGAATTTGAACATAGGTAAACGATGAGTGGGTGAATGGGTGAGACAATGAATGAGGTTAGTTGATGAGTGCGTGGGTTAAGGAGTCAGTGAGGTGATGATGCGTGGGCGAGTAAGGGTGTGAGGCGGCTAGGGCAAAACTGAGAGGGAAAATTAAAAGCGAAGAGGGAAATGAAGGAAAACTTGGGAAAGAGATAAAAATTAATGGATTCTTTATTTGTATATACTTGTCAAAAATTTAATAATATGATAAATATGTATTTGAAGTCAGGCCCAAGAGTGACAAATATGGGCTATGGGCTGGTTGACTTTTAATATAGTATTATAGATGACATTTAAAAAAAAAAAGTGTCAAATAAAAAAAATGGATAGTGTCAAATATCTGAAAAATTCTTGTAGTGTATACACAAAATGGAACAAAGGGAACCCCAAGCGCCTAAGTCAAATCCCTCTATACGAAAAACTATCCATCACCTGAGGACCACAATAGGCTATAGTGGGTATTAATTTAGTAAGTAAGCTAGTTTTTACGTGTACAAAATGTACATCACAAATTTATTTCGTATACAAACATAAACAAAACGTTTTTCAACAGTGCATTGCACATTCAAAACAAAAGTTGAAGCTTCCATAAACAACTTTCAGACTTATCCTTAGGATTACCTTTACTCTCATGAGAAATAGGACTTTTAATAACACTTATCACTTGTCATAGTTGAGCGCATGAGATCACCCATCGGTGATATCCATAGATAAGGTAATGTACAAGTAAGACTTTAAAAAAAACATAATACTCATAAATGAAGGTAAGAGCCATTCCCCCATTGTAGCCATAATGGTTCCTCCCACATGTACAAATATGTCATCACATGAATGTGACAACCACATTAGTCCTAAGGACCCTCTCCTGGCATACGGAATACTTAACAAAACATATACGATTCCAAAAGAAGGCTTTAAATAGCTCAACATGCCATGGCCACATAACAAAAATGCCTACTAAGCAAAAGAGAGTATCGGTACCCTAAGCTTTTAGGCATGAATCTCACTTTCAAAACATATAAATGTACATTAAACATATCATATTCATGCCAAAACATAACAAAATCCATACAAAAAAGATTGGAATCAAAATCTTACTTTTTATAGCATAAACATATAACATTTTGTTCAAAAACAAAACTTTTCACATAGTCATAAGCTTATGGCACAAAACACTTTTCATAAAACAATAATATATCTATTGTGACCTCATTAAAAGTCCAACTTACTTACTAGAACATGCTTCATTGAAAAGCTCTTTATCTCACTTCTAAAATCACCAAAAAGTGTCCTTAAGAATCATCATACATATTGGCAAGGCCAACAAAATTACTAAATTAACATTGCACAAGCTTTGTTAGTTGATTTTTCCAAGGAACTGATGCTCATCCCAAACCTAACAAAACCAAAGAGTGAAATATTTAGGCAAATAGAGCCCTTAATTGACAATTCTTACATATGTTCTTTTAACTCTTAAGTTTAGGTGGTGTTATACAATAAGTATTGGACAAAGCACTAGTTCCATGCAATATATCTATAGTGGAATCAATCTCATTATCAGTAGGAATCCCAAGTAGATATTCAAGATAAACATCCACATATTCATTAACTACCAAGACATCTCAAATATTTGGTTCTTCCTTCTTTGTATAACCACACATGCTAAAAAGCACTTATACCCTTTTCTAAGAAGTCTTTGATCTTCTAAGACTAAAACAACTCTAGGTAAGGAATATAATTCAGCTTTTAAAAAGCTAAATTCAAACTTATTAAGAGGTTGTAATTTAATAATTTAACTTCTTTCTCAAACATTTCATAGTGGTATAATGTGTGGATAACAAATCCGCACCTAAATAATATCTACATAATTCATATCTAAAATCACCAAGATTGCTTCCAACTCTTTATCAACTATATATATTGACCTTACATGTTTTCAACTCTTCCTTAGCATTTAATAGTACCCCAAAAGGGATAGAGAAACATAATTATAGATATAAAATTGAAGGTACCACACCCAATTAATTAGCAAATGCATCAAACACAAGAGAATGAGTAGATCCATAATAAAAGAGGTGCAAAAACATTAACCAAATATGGTGCAAATCATGATAAGGCTTCCAATTTTCTCTCATAATCAATCAAAGACATATAAATTTGAATTACGCTTCCTTTTTCATCTTTCAGAAATTGAGAAAAATATTCTAATTGAATAGCTCTTTAAATCTAGCCTATGAAAACCCATTTTCCTCAACATTATATGTGGGAACCTGAACATGAGTTTTAGTGGATCAATGTAGTGGAATTATCTCTGGAATTAAGACCTTGCGATCACAGGCTTTAAAATTTTGTTGCTTTCTTTCCACTTCAGTTTTGGGATATGTCTGAGAACTACCTGAACAAAGAGGGGTAGGTGTCTCAAAACCTTCACTGGACAATCAAACAAGTAAGTACTTGTGAGAAATTGTAAAACAAAACCAAAGGACAAGAGGGAAGATGAAATGTCAAAGCCCTGAGCTTGAGGGTTTGTTTGCATTTTTTGGCCTGTGAGTGCTTGAGGGTGGTGCAAATCCCTAGGTGATTGTCTAGGGTTTATACAAATGCCCTTAGCCTCCCTTAAATATGTCTTGCTTAGGGTTTTATGATGTCTAGGCCTTATACAACATTAATAGGGTTTTAAATATGTCTAAAAACCCTTTCGGCCTTTAGGGTTTTACATAACTTGGGTCCAACCCATGTGTAAGCCCTAACCAATTAATTAACCTTTAATTAACGTGTTTTAATTAATCTCTATCAACAAAGCACAAGGCCCAAGTATAACCAGCGTAATATAATTTAACACTTGGGTTTTATTCACTAATAGACCTAATTAAATTAAATACTTATTTTCTCATGTCTGCTCCAAGTCCAGTTAATTATTTCAACTACCTAGGGGACCTATAATGAACATATTAATTACAAGCTCCAATAGGCTTAACCTAGTACCCTATTATCTCATAATTTTAGTAGGCTTGATCCAGTAACTCTGGCACATTCCACTATAGGTCCAGAGTTGCACTTTTGAATTAAATACTATTTTTTATCAGAAAGCTTAATAATTTATCTAATTAAATTATCTTTTTAAACCCATCCATTGAGGAAGAGGTCCATATAAATACCCTTCGTGGAATAATAATAATTGGAGCTAGGTATAATTTATTGTTTCAATCCTCCAATTACATCTTGAATCCTTGATACCCATTTTACACCATTTAAATGATTTAAGACTTATTAATATAAATCTTAGTTTAATGAACATCCTTCATTAAACACTTGGACAAGATTCATCATTTAAAACCTTGTAAAACCATGAAAGTGGTATTCTACAATCCTTTCGGAGTTATGAGTTCCATATCTATGGTATAGTGTCTACTAGGATACAAATCTTGTAATCCCAACTACTCAAGATATTGATCTTTCATTTTAATTCTCACTTTTTATTCTAGTTAAAAACCATAGCGTGTATAATAGGGACATGTTTAAGAGAAGGAAAAAATCAAGGATTTGACTACTTTTTTAAATTCTGTCCTAGGCCCTTGTTTGGTTATTTTGAAGGGAATCGGCCAGGACAAAACTTAGTCTCCATCTCTCCTATAGTCCCCTTTTTTTGGGACTCTAAAGACCCAGCTCCCACATGGGCCTTAGCAGGATTGGGACAATCGCTTCACCTTTTTTTTCTCTTTCTTTTTAAATTAATTATATTAATAATAACATAACAATTAAAAACTAAAATACTACTAAATAAATATTAAAATATAATAAATAATTCTATTATTATATTAATAATTTTATTACATGATTTACATTTAAAAATAAATAATCTTTATAACTAAAATTAACATAAATAATAATAAAATAATTAATAAGTAAAATATAATTAAATAAATATCAAAACATAGTAAATAATTGTATTATCATATTATTAGTAATGTTAACTTATTGTATTTAAAAATGAGTGATTTTTAAATTGAAAATAATATATATGATACTATAATAAATAAATAAATGTTATTAAAATACAATAAAATAAATATATTGTCATATTGTCAATAATTTTTATTATAATTTGGATATAAAAATAACATTATTTTCATATATAAAAATAAATGATAAAAAATTAATAATTTAATGAAATTAAGACTTCATAGTTTTATTAAAATAACAATATAAGGAATAATTAAATTAATTTATATTTAAAATAATATTATTTTTAAAACTAAAATTATAATAAATAATAATAAAATAATACAAAATAATTAAAATATTACAAAATAAATTTGTTATATAATAAATAACTTATTATTATAATAAAACAATTATTATTATACAATTAATAATTTAATGGCATTAAACTATTATAAATTTAATATGATAAAATTAATATAATATTGTAAAATATTTTATAAATAATTAAATAAATTTTATTCAAGTTAAATTTGTATAGATTTTAAAAAATTTATGTTTGAAAATTAATTTCTTAAAAATTATAATATAATAATATAGTCTAATCTCATATTGCTTCAAATATAAAAATACTATATGTAGTCCAATATGAAATTCTCAATCCCAGTCTACTCCAGTCCTAGTCTTAGTCCTAATCCTAGTCTAGTCTAGTCCAGTCCTAGCTTCCAAAAGTAGCCTAGAGGTACACTATCCACTCAGGATTAAGGTAGATATGTGCTCGGGTGTGACAATTTACATTTGGTCATGTTATTTCATCACATGATTAACTTTAGGTGGTCTAGTTCAATGCATTCATAATGTACAAGTGTCTTTATTCTGAAGTCTCCACTTAAAATAGTTAGAGACTTACCATTCCCCATTAAAACAAACAACACAATAATCTTGTCCAAACAAAACGCCTAGCTTTTGTTTATAGGTCATGAACAATATTTGAGCTACGATGAAGTTCTATATCTTATTTATATCTCATATAAATAGATACTTTATCATTGTATAAGTTTTGGAACCTTTAGTTATTAATACAATCACATTGGGCAAACATAAATAACAACTCTTTATTTATTTGTAAAAATGTTATTAAATTATAGAAGGGTTTAGCTACAATACATCCAATGTATCAATACATTCCTTCTTTTTAAAAAAATAAAATATATATCATATTGAAGGACCATGTGGCAAATGAATAAATAAAATATTAACCTGTGATAGCAGGTTTAATAGGTTACACAATTACCTGATATTTTTTAATAAAATTATTTTAATTATTTTTTTAATTTGTAATTACTTTAAAAGTTGATTATATTAATATATATAAAACATATAAATGTGCATAGCATGTAAATTAAATTATTAAAAAGAGAAGACAACTTCTTCAAAAGAAATTTATATATGTTATTCTCATCCACGAAATTTTTTCTATTATGATCCTGTACAACTTTTTCAACACACAAGAGGTTTTCTTTTGTGTGGGTATTTTGCTAGATGTTGACATTATGTTTACCAATTATTTTAGTTCAGCATTTTATCAAACAATTACTGTTCATAAAAATAACAAAGTATACATCATTCAAATGACTCAACCAAGGTTAAAGTTTTATGGCACAATGCAAAGATAAGTTAAGCATATGAAAGATAAGATGACATGACATGAGAAATTACAATAACAACTTCAAAAAAAAATTATTTGTAAAGAAAATTAAAATACATGGGAGCTATTTACGATTCAGTGATCAAGTGTGCTAAATGATTAACAAATTGTGACACTATCAATTATGAGAGTTGCTTTACAGTACTCTTCACTGTGAACAGATCATGTTGAGATTAGTGATTGAATAGACTCAAATGGAGTGGAGATTGAGGAAATTAGAGAATCAACAGACTAAGAAAATCATGAAATTTGCATATTGTAAGTTTAAAAATATGGGCCCTTGGAACAAGTCAACACACAGTTTAACAAAATAAAGGGGGAGTCTTATAATTTAACGTTGCTTAGAATTAAAAAAATGTTGTATCCTATTTTTTTATGAAATCTTTTAACATAAATATGTATAAGTATTCATGGTTATCAAACAAAAAAAAAATTGTTAAACTTCTTTATATTATATTAAGAGGGTAATTTCATGTATGGATTGAAAAAAATTGGTATATTATTTTCTACATCATTTGACATTAAAAGTAATTGGTGGGTTTTATTTAGCACTAAAACATACTCTTGAAGAATAATATAGATTAAACTATTTCTGTCATTAAAATTATTTTTTAATTTTTAAATAGCTTTAATTCTTATAAACCTTATAATGAAAATAATTTTTGATCTCAAAATAAAATTAATATTTTTTATAACAATAATTTAAATACTTTAATTTAAGTATTTTCAATTTTTTTACTTCATATAAAATTAATTATTTTCTTCATAATTATGTTCTAAAGCATTAAAAGTAGATTGACTAATTAACTAAACAAATGTTAACAAATAGCCCACAACTTGAAATTAAATAATCACTACAACTAATAAACTTTTTGTAAATTACATTTAATATTTAACAACTAATATAGTTAACATAAAAATCGTAAATCAATAAGTATGATGATATGTAATTTATTTATTCTTATTAGAATGATGAATTTGAATATGCTGATTACCACTTCAATTGAAGAAATTATATGAATATAATGAAAATCTATAAGCGTTGGAATTTTTGGCCATGATTTGAGGCTTGATGATGAGACTTTTTACCATCATAAACAGTGTTTCTCTCAAACAAAGCTCTTGGACTCCTAGAAAACAACCCAAAAGCCCAAAAAACACAAAAACAACACAAAAAAAAAAAAAAAAACCACAAAAGGGCTAAACAGGTGCAGAATCAGCAGAGTGAGAGCACGCCTACACTATTTGAGGAAGCACATCTGGAAGGTTCTAGAAACCCAAAGAAACCCTAAGAAAAGCCCTGGATAGTCGTGGCACCTACACATGAAAGTGCATGCCTGTGTCATGAGTAGGTGCATGCCTACTCCCACGATCCCATATTGAATAAAAGCAATTCTAGTATTGCTACAGTTCATCCATAAAAACATTTATGATTTATCAAGACATGAAAGACATGTGGAATTGGTAGAGAACACTTAAAATACTCCTAAACACTTTGTATAATTAAAGTTTTCTCTAAAAAACCTTGATAATTAGTTTTCTTGAAGTCCAAGCTTTGGAAGTGAGGCAATCACCCTTGAAAAGGGTAAAGAATTGAAGGCCAAAATCCTTGATTCATTCTTTTAGTCTTTTAAATATTTTTAGAAACACGTTTTAGGACTAATTACAAGCATGCTTAAGAGTAATTCTTTGTTTAGGATTTAATTGCTTATTTGCCATGTTAGTTAGTTGTTTTGTTAGTTAGTTAGTTAGTTAGTTAATTGGTATGATTGGACAAAGGTTGCCATGATTAGTTAAGTAACAAATGCTTAATTAAATGTTGTTATTAGAAATGCCATGTTTAGCGTCGTTTAATTAATATGTTGATGCCATGCTGAATATAGTTTGCTTTCTATTTGATATAGATTAAATATGCTTTGGATGTCATGCTATGGTCTTTATTATCTTATATGCTTGCTTAAACATGATGTGGTGTTCCTTACCTTCTCCCAACTTCTTCTTCTTTGAATGCTATTCTAATTTGTGATATTTTTAAATACCTTTTTTTTTTCAAATGCAAATGAATCTTCCTACCTTCTCCCTTTTTTTGTTTTGCATTGTTTTTGGACATGAATACACATGTGCCTGTTCTTAACCCATGAACAGAGGCGCACGCCTACTCATCTAAATTCAAAGATTCCTTTTCAAACATTTATGCTCCTTTTTTTTGTTTCTAAACACGAATAGGCGTGCGCCAATTCTTCACAGCCTCACACCTGCTCGTCAAAAATCCAAAATTTCCTCTCTATTTCATAATTTTATAGACCTTTTTTTTCTTTCCATCTGATTCATTATTTAAAAATGGTTTCAAATCTGTTTTGTTTCGACAATCCTTTTTTGCATTATTTTTTCTCCATTCAAACTATTTTTTACAAAAATCAAAGGTTTCTATTCATGCCTAGCATGAACAAACATGTGCCTGTTCTTAACAAACGAGCAGCGGCGCATGCTTGTTTGTTCAGACTCTAGAACCTAGTTTTCCCCTTTTGAGTCATATTTGCGTATCAAATTCTAGTTTAAGCATGTTACGTGCATTTCAGTGTGATTTCAAATCTTTTAAACAATGTTCTTGTGTATGAGGAGGCACACGCCTGCTTTTGTTCCCAGGAGCAGGTGCTTATCTACTTTATACCATTTTTAGAATGTGTTTTAATTGATTTTTCCATCCTATCTTACTTGAAATGAATAATATCAAATTTGTTTTGGTCATGTTCTATCATATGAGTTGGAATTATGTTTGTATCAATCCTTTTATAATCCTTTCTACTTTCTATACATTTGACGTGTGTTGGATTAGAATAATGCTTTTGCCATATGCCCTTAGTCAGTTTTTTATGTGCAATTGCTTTATGGTTTTATGTTTATACTTTATTTACGTACTTTTTAAAGTGTTAGCTAGTGTTGCTTTATGATTCTTATTATCCATACTTGTCATTCACTTTATGCCTTTTTTGGGAATAATTGTAATCCCCTCCCCAATTCCCTTATGTTTGATGGCAAATGTAATTCTATTCTCATTCCTCTTTATATGGATGTATATCAACTGCTTCACCCATATGTAATTAAAAGATAAAATCTGGTTGTGTGCAAAATGAATTGAGGATCAAGATAGATAGAATTAATGATTTAGAAATAACCAACCTAGTAGACCTTAGTGGAGGCCAGACATTGTCCGGGCAAACTAAAATGTTCATCCTTAACTTTTCGAACCTAGCTCTAAAAAGGTGATGGGTAGTTAGGTCCAAAAGCAAGGGATCGGCTGCCGTTACTCACGTTTTTCCTGCGGTTAATTACCCGGGGGGCGACTCAATTCAATTCTTTGGATCTTACCTCTGTGGATGGATTCGATGACCCTCTAAGCTTCCTCATGGAACTTAGAAAAGTAGTGCTGAGGTCGTCGCGACTCTAGCGAGATGGAAGCCCCATCCACAAAATCTAAATTAAAAATTTTTATTGGCTCGTAATTTATATTTTTTTAAACTACATTTATTCTTAAATACTTTATAATTAAAATTATTTTTCAACCCAAATAAAATGTAATATTCACTAATTAAAATATTACAATACTTTGAAAAAGATTACTTATCTTCCATTATTGTTAATTATGGCTTACATTAGCTTATGAAGAAAACATATATTCACTAATCAGTTGTACTGGCGCCAACATGCACACAACTTCAAATTAAGTACTCATTAGAGCAAAAGTTTCTTTGAAAAATAGACTTTTAATAATCTAAAATCATAATAGTAATTTATTATCATCAAAGTAGCAGCCGAATACCTTTTAGTGACAACATCAAATTTTTAACCTGCAACCAAACTAGACTTGTAACTAAGAACAATGAACTTGTAAAACATAACGTTACATTGAAAAATGCTACATGAAAGTTATTACAAGGTTAACAAACAGTGAAACAAAAATGTTCAAGTTGTAGCCCAACACCTAAAAGTAGCAAAATCAAGCCTTCATATTGCAACCAAATATGGAATTGAGTAACAAGGAATGATGAACTTGTAAAGCATAACATTAACTTGTAAAATACAATGTGGAAATTACAACAAGGTCAACCAAAGTTGTAATTAGGAACGTTTAGTAGCAACCTGACACCTAAAAGTAGCAAAAACAAACCCTTAACTTGTAATCAAACTGGACTTGTAACAAGGAACAATCAACTTGTAAAACATAACATTAACTCATAAAATAGAACATGAAAATTGCAATAAGGTTAACCAAAGTTGTAATTAGGAACATCTTAATTGTAGCCTGACACCAAAAAGTAGCAAAATCAAACATTTAACTTGCAATCAAAGGTAGACTTGTAACAAGGAACAAGCAACTTATAAAATCTAATGTTAACTTTCTATATAGAACGTGAAAATTGCAATAATGTTTTAATCATAGTTGTGATCAGGAACATCTTAATTGTAGCTTGACACCTAAAAGTAGCAAAATCAAACATTTAACTTGCAATCAAACGTCGACTTGTAATAAGGAATGATGAGCTTGTAAAATATAACGTTAACTTGTAAAATAAAACGTGACAATTACAACAAGGTTAACCAAAGTTGTAATTAGGAACGTCTTAGTTGCAGCCTAACACCTAAAAGTAGCAAAATCAAACATTTAACTTACAATTAAATGTCCATTTGTAATAAGGAATGATAAACTTGTAAAACATAACGTTAACTTATAAAATAGAATGTGAAAATTCCAACAAGGTTAACCAAAGTTGTAATTATGAACGTCTTAGTTGCAGATTGATGCCTAAAAGTAGCAAAATCATACCTTTAACTTGCAATCATACGTGGACTTGTAACAAGGAATGATGAACTCATAAAACATAACATTAACTTGTAAAATAGAATGTGACAATTGCAAAGTTAACCAAAGTTGTAATTAGGAACATCTTAGTTCTAACATATCACCTAAAACTAGAAAAATCAAACCTATAACTTGCAATCATATGTGGACTTGTAACAAGGAACAATGAACTTGTAAAACATAAAGTTAACTTGTAAAATAGAATGTGACAATTACAACAAGGTTAACCAAAATTATAATTAGAAACTTAGTTATAGTTTGACACCTAACAGTAGCAAAATTAAACCTTTAACTTGTAATCATACGTAGACTTGTAACAACGAACAATGAATTTATAGAACATAATGTTAACTTGTAAAATAGAACATGACAATTGCAACAAAGTTAATCAAAGTTGTAATTAGGAATGTCTTAGTCCAACATATTACCTAAAACTAGTAAAATCAAACCTATGACTTACAGTTATACATGGACTTGTAACAAGGAATGCTAAACTTGTAAAACATAACGTTCACTTATAAAACATAATGGAACACTTGCAACGAGGTTAACCAAAATTATAACAAGCAATATCAAACTTACAATATGACACCTAAAACTAGTAAAATCAAATATTTCACTTCCAACTATACGTGAACTTGTAAAACGGAATGATAAACTTGTAAAACCTAGCTTTAACTTATAAATAAAACATAACACTTGCAACAAGGTTAAGTAACATTGTAACAAGGAACATGGAAGTCATAACATGATACCTAAAACTAGTAAAATCAAACCTCTAGCTTGGAAAAATACGTGGATTTGTAACATGAAATAATGAACTTGGAAAACCTAACATTAACTTGTAAAATAGAATATAACACTCGCAACAAGGTTAATCAAGATTGTAACAAGGAACATCAAAGTTGCAACATGACACCTAAAACTAGTAAAATCAAACCTTTGACATGAAATCATATGTAGACTTGTAGAGACAACAATAAACTTATAAAACCTAACGTTAACTGTAAAATATAACATAAAACTGGCAATAAATCAAAGTAGAGTACAAAGGATAAACTTGTAACATGATACATTATGTTGCTAAATCAATCAATTCTCTTTATTTTTTTTTAACTTGTAGAATTGGAATTAAATCATCAAATAAAAATAACTTCTAAACAATTTATACTTTATTAAAAAATATAGTTAATTAAACTAAATTTTATTGCAGAAGTTGTCTTCTCTTTTTAATTATTTAATTTACATGCTATGCAAGTTTATATTTAAATATATATTAATATAATAAACTTTTATTAAAGTAATTACAAATTAAAAAATATTTACAATAATTTTTTAAAATCTTATAATTGTGTAACCTACTATCACTTGTTAATTTTTATTTATTTACTTGCCATATGGTGCTTCAATATAATATATATTTTAATTTTTTCCAAAAAATGGGATGTATTGATACATGGGATATATTATAGTTAACCCGATATAAAAATATCCATACTTTTAGGACACATTACTAGCAATCTCCCACTTGCCCTTAGAGTAGATGTGACATTTATAATCCCTATGCTCTCTAGATGACACTCAAAGACCTTAGTCGATAGACTCTTAGTGAAAGATCAGTCGGGTTTTCCATAGTTGGGATCTTACATACTTGCAATCTATGTATTTAATGATCTTTTGTATTAAGTGGTACTTCCTTTCTATATGCTTACCACTTTTGTTATTTCTTGGTTCCTTTGAACCGCCCCTATCACAATAACTAACTAATAGAAAGTAAATTCTTTTTAATATCAGGAACTTCTAAGATATTTTCTAATTTAAGAGCATTTTTATCGGCATGTAAAATAACATCTCCTAAATGAGTAATTTCTAACTAAGGTTTTGGATGAATGTGCTAATTTGCTTGGAAGTATTGTTGGAGGCCAAATTGTTAAAATCTTGAAAAACTAGAGTTCAAGTGTTGGTAAGGAGGATAATTCAATTGAAGTTCTCGAAAGATGCCTAGCAGATGCTATAGGAGTCGTATATCCTCTGTTGTCGAGAATGACAAGGATGGCTGGAAAAATGTAGGGCAAAGTGGTACAAGTTTGTTAGGAGGATTTGGGCACTTGGTCCAAGGTAGCTTAGTCCAAACATCCTCTTTGTACTAGATTATAAAAGAAACAATTTTGATTACTGTGTTCTTTCAGAGGTTCTGCTCATGTATATGAGAGATTAGGCTATGCTGATGATCCAAATGATGGAGGTTATGATGGTGATGTAGCTTCTGAGACATTGTTAGAAGTTAGTCAAGCTTCGGCATTGCGCCCAGGAGCAAAGACTTTTGATAGCAGCATAGTGTTCGGATTTCAGCTAGCTACAACAACTGACTCATTATGTGCTGAACCAATGTGGGGAATGAGGATTGGCTTTTGTTGTTGAGGCTTGCAACTCTCCCTCTAATGAGCCTGAATCTACCTTTCAACCTTGAGTAACATGGCATCATCTTTGGGTAGATTATAGCAGCTGTTAAAGATGCCTGTAGAGTAGCTGAGCTACAGAAGAAATAAAGCCTTGTATTTTTATAAGCAACAGTTACAAAAGGCCAAATTAGAACCTTATAATAAAATACATGTGCATATTTATTTCAAAAATCGTCATTTAATCATGTGTGCATGAAACTGAAATAAATGGGAAATACTGGCAAAACGTCACCACTCCAAGTTCATGAAAAACCTCCTAACAATTTCTACAATCGTGATTTTGAAGAATGTTCTTATTAAGAATGAACATAACTCCTAGACAGATTGCAACTTAAGTTAATTTGAGAAGAAAGTTAAACAATTTGATTATAAAAAACTCATCAAAAGAAAGGCTTTGAAAGCAAAATATGTATTACTGATATAGAACAATTTGTTAATGCAATTAATGATTTTGGTGTTTGGGGTCAAAGGATTTATATACTTGCAAAGGCCTCATCTGTGGGGTCATTGTTATTGCTCTATCAAATTTTGACTCTCTTTTAGACTGTTTCGTTAAGAAGGGATTCCAAAAGTAGAAATTTTTGATATATTTAAGATGAGCCTCCTCTTTTATCCGATGCTTCTTTCACTATTCCTGGGAAGAGAAGTCTTCCAAAGGTTGGAACCTGCTATGCTAGTTACTGCCTGTTCATACATTTTTCCTAGTAAATTTCTAGTAATGGCCCTGTGAATGGGGCTTTCATCCTACCAAAGCGTTTGTGACTATGACACGATGTCAAAGCCTCTTTCGACACTTAAGGGAATACAAACGAGCCATGGGCACGTTTGGAGAAATAGAGTTGCCATCTAATTATTCAATCAGGAATGAATGGGGGCAATCTAATCTCTTGCTTCATGACTTAAACTATCATCATCCCTTCAGAAATGGCTTTACATAATTATACAGTCTGCTACATGGTTTGTTTTATGCACATATTGTTCATTTTATCTTCTTTAAGTAAATATGATTTCATTTATGGCAGTTGTATATTCATAAAAAGAAAGAAGGAGGAGAATAGAGTTACATTTCTTTTCAAACATGGGTGACAGGGGATAGGATTACATTGCTCTTCACTAATAAAGATAAACTATTTCTAGCGCTTCAATTATCCATTCAATCATTCATACAAATCATATATTCAAACATCAAAAAAAGACAATCAACTTGAGACTCGATAAATAAAGAATTCTTTACCACCATATGTGAATCTATTCATTATTTATCAAGCCTCTTTCATGGCATCATTCATACATGCTCAATTATTCTAAGTGATGGTTCCTTACCATCAATATGAGTCCACCATCGCTTCATGGTATCATACAATTATAATTATTCAATTACACTTCTAATCATGATAATTAATTAATCAATTAAAATTTAATACAAAGCCATAATCTAGAATCATGACAGTTCGACCTAGATTTGATAATTCTATCATGGCATTCTAGCCTATTGCAATTCTAGCATTTGATTACAATTCTGAAAATGGAAATTCTAGCCTAGGATGACATTTCTAGCCTGAGTCCCAATATCAATCCTGGCTATTCTAGCCTAATTCAAGCACTTAAGGGTAGATATAGTAATTCTTATCTATTCTATGCTATTTCCTAGCATGCTTCAAAGCAATTATAAGTTTTTTGAGCATGATTGTAATCATGTACTCTTAAGCATGATTCTAGACGTGTTTTAGGCTTGATTCTAAGTATTCACAAAGAAAATAAACTCCTAAACATGTTTCTAATAAAGGAGGGATAGACGACCTACGTTGACAAGCATTTCTATCTTGCAAAACAAAGAAAAGGGGTTAAACAATTCATAAAATCTCGATCATGCTCCTAAGCATCAAAATAAATCTTAAACATGTTTATTCTAAGCATAAATAAACCTAAACATGTTTATTTAGAAGTAAGAAAATAAAGAAGAAAAATAGAGGGAGAAGAGAGAACTGCTCTTAAAATGTACCATTTCTGGGTTTAGAGCAATAGAATGCGTAAAAAAACTTTAAACTAGAAAAGACTCCTTGAATTCTCAAGTGTTTCTTCAAGAGGAAGAAGAGAAGATTTTGATTTGTGTTAAAAGTGATGAGGAGGAGGGTTTATATAGTTGAGGAATGGAATTGAAAAAGGAAGCAAAATCTAAAAGAGGAATGATTTTTATGTAATTTATCATAAATAAATGAGGGACGGTTGGCCCACAGTGTGATGACTGCCAATCGACTATGGGTGAATAGCAAGCTGGTGGTAGGATAGCCGATTGATTGTCGTATAATCGTCAATCGATTGTGGCCCATAAAACCCTTCGGTTTTGCATTTTTTTCAATGCAATCCATTCTACCCATCAGTAGTTCGATCGTGCATAACTCTTCGATTTCAATGCCAATTTGTGATTCATTAAATTTTATGAAAGCTAGATATTCGTAGCTTTGCAATGGTATATGACCCATCATTAGATTCCTTCTGGATTTCTGGATTAATTTATGTGATTTTTCAAAGTCATGTGTCAGTTTTCAAAGTTTTTGATTAGTTTCTTCTTGTTTTTCTTCCTTTTGCTTTCAAGGGCATTTCAATTATTTCCATTGCTTGACATTCATTTTCACTTCATCATTGAGCCTAAAAAATCCAGTGTTTATAGCTTGCCCCCTATTTTGGAAAAGTTTGTGAGACACAAAAATTGATAAAGTACTCTTGCTTCGTCTTTTCTCTTCTCATCTTGGCATCCTCGCCTTCGTCTGCATTTTGTCAGACTTGTCATCATCTACTTTCCTTTTTAATTTCTACAAATAAGGTGTGCCACTCAAGGGCTAAAGTGCATCTTTCTAATGCATGAAATGCACTTCTTCGAGTGTGAACAATGTGCACTCTTCTAGTGCTGACAAGTGCACCCTTCTAATGCATGATGTGCACTTTTCTAGTGTGGACAGGTGCATCCTTATGATGCACAATGTCTACTCTTCTAATGTAGACAAATGCATCCTTTTAATGTATAAAGTGTATCCTCATGATGCTATGATATGCACTCTCTAGTACAGACAAGTGCATCATTCTAATGCATGAAGTGCATTCTTGCGATGCTAAGATGAAACACTCTTCAGTGGACATACTTTCTAGGGTTTGTTAGCACTCTTGAGTGTGCCTATTCTAAGGGCTTTAAAGATTCTTAAGTGCACATACTTCTTAAGGTTTTTAAACACTCTTCGGTGTGCCTCTTTTTAAGGCTTATGACTATTCTAAGGGCTTAAAACACTCTTAAGTGCATCTACTTCCTAGGGTTTTTAACACTCTTTGGTGCACCTCTTCTTAGGGCTTCTATCTATTCTAAAGGCTTAAAATACTCTTAAGTGCACCTACTTTCTAGGGTTTTTTCTGATGCATGCCCATCGAAAAAATGTCTACCATTCATTGCTTCGCGGTCTTTAGACCTTTTTATTCTTCATGCCTTTGGTTAAGTATTCTTCATTCTTCTTTATCTCTTCAAACTTTGTATTCATTAGGTTTCATGCCCTTCTTCTAAGTACTCTTGCTTCTATTTTGGATTTCTTCTAGCCCCTCTGGGGAAAAATTCCTGACTTGCTATACTTTAGCATTCTTTATTCTTGATCTCTTCAGATTTTGCATTCATAAGACCCTTCGTTAGGGAGTTTATATCATTTTCTTGATTCTCTGGCTTTGTGGGGATCTTTCCATCGTCCTTGCAAATTTCTATAAAATATCAGACATCTTTGATGATTTAAAATCAATTCAAATTTTACCTTATTTGGCGTATACTTCAACAAACTGCTTTCTACTCTCTAGAGAAATTCTTCCATGCAGATAGATCAAAGATTTCATCGACTTATGCTACTCTTTCTTTGTGAGTTGCCAAACTATTGGCATGACCAAATGCTTGTCACTAGTTGTGTTTGAAAATTCTTTCGGTCTTAAGTTCAATGTAGAGTTTTTCTTCTCTTTTCTTTTCTTTGTTTGTCTTTTCTTTCTTTCTCTTCTTTTCTTCTTTTCTCTATCTTTCTTTGTTTTTCTCTCTCTTCTTTCTTTTTTTCTCTTTCTTTTTTTCTTTCTTTTTCTCTCTTTTTTTTTGGCCCTTTCTAGTTTTATTCTTCTAACTATCTGACTATGAATCTTCTTCTTTTTTTTTTTTCAAATCCTTTCTTCAAGGTGACTTTTCATATTCAAGGCGACCTTTCATCTTTAAGGTAGATTTCCTTCTTCAAGGTGAACATCAAATTTATTCTTTAAATCCTTTCTTTAAGGTAGACTTTAAATTCCTTCTTTATGGTGAACTTCCTTCTTCAAAGGAGATGCCTTCTTCAAGGTGGATGCCTTCTTTGCGAAAGATACGTACTTCAAGAGAGATTCCTTCTTCAAGGTAGATGCCTTTTTCAAGAAAGATGTCTTTTTTCAAGGCAAGTTCCTAGACTGCTTTGCCCATTCCTAGCAATATGTACTTCTTGTGTCCCTTCTAGACTATGTGAGTTCTTTGAGAAAGTCTAACTTGTTCTAGGCGATTTGCAATTCTTGCTTTCTTCTCAAATATGGCTCTCTTTGACTACCTTCAAACTATGGTAGTTCTCATTTTTATGATGATCCTCATCTATAATGTTGTTCTACCAGGCATGTTGTACATTGCAGTGCTTAAAAACTTAATACATGTGTTAAGCATATTATGCTGCTTCAGGAGATCGTTAAGTCTTATCGAGATGGAGCTACCTTCGCACGTCATGCTGCTTGAGAAATGTTTCATTGAGACTGAGCTACCTAATCCAGGTAATATGCACATTGTACTAACTTGGAAGCTTGATCTAGATGATTTGCACATCGTGTTGAACTAAGAAGCCTGATCTAAGCAGCTTGTACATCATGCTGTCTAAGGAGCCTGATCCAAGCTACTTACACATTGTGCTGAATTGGAAAGCTTGATCTAGACGATTTGCACATCGTGCTACTTCCAGTGGGTCTCATCGAGATTGAACTGCCCAATATAGGTGACTTGCACATTGTATTGCTTCAAGTTACTCCTTATCGAGACTGAGATATGCTACTTTATTGGATCTCGTCGAGACTGACTCGTATATCATGCTGCTTTTGTTATGTCTTATTGAGACTAACTTGCATATCGTGCTGCTTCCATTGGGTCTCATCGAACTGACTTGCACATCGTCCTGCTTCCATTGGGTCTCACCAAGACTGGCTCGCATATCGTGTTGCTTCTGTTAGGTCTCATTGAGACTGACTCGCACATCATGCTACTTCCATTGGGTCTCATCGACACTGACTCGCACATCATGCTACTTCTATTGGGTCTCATTGAGACCGACTTGCACATCATGCTACTTCTATTGGGTCTCATCGAGACTGGCTCGCAGATTATGCTATTTTTGTTGGTTATTTTCGAGACTGACTTGCACATTGTGTTGCTTTCATGGGTCTCATCAAGAATGGCTCACACATCATGTTGCTTCTGTTAGGTTTTATTGAGACTAGCTCGCACATCGTGCTACTTTTGTTGGGTCTCAATGAGACTGACTTGCACATCGTACTGCTTTCATTGGGTCTCATCGAGATTGACTTGCACATCGTACTGCTTCTATTCCTCTAGGTGTTGAACCCATTTCTTTTGTGTTCACCCCCAGTATTTCATACTGAATTGTGATTCTATAAAGCCTAGTCACTTCTAGACTTCGATTCGTTTTTGTTTATGCTTCTTGTAAGAAAATGATTAATGCTTCATGTGTGCATGCTCTATGCCCATGCTAAATGTGTATCTCTCTTGGGCTAGGCGATCATTGAGGGTGTGGATTAACTTCGAGCCAGCTTGTTCTTCTTATAAGAGGATATTGGTGATGACTTAACGGTGAGCAGAGGGAGACTTTTGGTACAACGACTCGTGCAATGAATCTTCAAATGCTCAAAATAATCTTCTAGAGAATAGTCAGCCTGCCTATTTCAAGCACCATTTCTTATGCTTCCTTCGAGATGATTGAGACAATTTTATCTGTTATGATTTTTAAGATGGTTAGGGCAATTCTTTGCCCTTTAATTCTTTTTTTTTCTTAAAATGACTGGGTAATTCTTTGCCCCCTATGTGAAGAGTTTAGTATGATCTTAGGGAATTTCTTCATGCAGCTTTAAAGGCATTACTCCTCCTTCTTTGTAGACATCTGTGCTAAACGAACTGGCTAACTTCTTCCATATATCTTGCTTCTTCACTATTGGTGGCAAGATTGCCTTCATTGATGGGAACTGCTAGCAGATTATCTTCTTTATAACACCTAATGATAACTTGTAATGCTAAATGTGAGTTGTGCATCAATTTGATTCATATTTGAATTCTTCAAAGATTTCTCAAATTTGATAGCTCAATGATAATGCATTGATATCATGATTGTTCACGATTTTGATTCTAATGCCAAAATTGCTTCATTTAAGATTCTTTTTGTGTGTGTGTATGTGTGTGTGTGTGTGTATAGCTAATCATACTTCACTTGTTAAGACTCGGATAGCTTTATGTAAATAGAAACTAGTGATCAATCTCCAAAGGTAGAAGGACTACCATAAGCTCACTTTTCACACCACTCTCCACTAATGTAGGCTCATCACAACACCAAGCATCATTAGGGCTTTATCAAGCATGTAGTGTTAGGCATGGGCCAAGGTATGATAAGGAAATTATAAGTTTAACTTACTTATAGTCATACAACCATTGTAGGTTTTAATTAAGAGCATCAACTCATTTTCATCACCATGTTGTTTCAATTTTGAATGGCTACACCTCTAAACTTTAAGTCTTCATCCACCACGTTTGCTTTGCTTTCGATTTTGAGTGGCTACACCACTAATCATTACAAGAAATTGGATTAACACTTTTCTTTTCTTTTTTATTTTTTCTTTTTCCTTTTCTCTTTCTTTTTCTCTTTCTTTTTCTTTTTCTTCCTTTTCTTCTTTGAGCTCAAAATTGCAAGAAACTTCTCAAATTCCTTTTGCTAAAGGCATGGCTCTTAATACTTTTTTTTTCTAGAATATTCATATGCTATGAGTGAAGGGTACTATGTAGAGAAAAATTTTTTAGTATTAGGATAAAGTTTATGGTTTAACAAAGAAAAGGCTTGATTAAGCTCAATGAGATACACTAGGGATAATGAAGTAAGCATAGGTGGGCTTCAAAGGCTTAATCGATCCAAAGAAGGCCTAAATCACTTCCCTCATGTTGTGAAGCCTAGGACTTCGCCTTGAGTGGTGATTGAGTGGGTTCTAGAGTCTTATGAGATCTCAACACAAAGCTCTATTCACATAAAGATAATCTAAGTGATAAAATAGTTTCATAATTCATGGCTTTTGAGCTCAAATGTTGAAGAAATTAAGAATGAAACTCATCTAGCAAAAAGTTTCAAGCATGCAAATAACACAATCTCATGTATTACCAAAGATCTATTTCCAATGAGTATCATGATTTTATCAATGATAATAAAAAAAACACACAATTCACATATTTTTAGTTCAAACATCAAAATAGCAGTTCAAAACATTATTATTCTTTCTCTAGGTTAGGAATTCTTCCATTATCGATCAGGTCTTCTATCTCATGTCAAAAATAGTGGCATTTGTCAGTGATATGGCCAGTTTGTTAGTGGAAATCTAAATATTCATGATGCTTAAGGTTTGCTGGTTGTGGGTTTTGTAGAGGCTTTGGTGTTAATGGGAACAACACGAATTAGGCATGGAGGTCCTCAAATACTTCAGACAAGGATCATCCCAATTGACTAAACTTCCTTGGTTAATGCTCTTTTACATCCTCATCACCTGACCTACTGTTTTGGTCATACTACCCTTGATTTCTTCTAGGCAGTTATTATTCTTCTTCTGTTTGGCCTCCAAATCTTCGATTTGAATGCCCAAATCATGCAAGTCTTAAAAATTCTTGATGGGAAAGCCCACAAGCCTATCTTCAATTAAAGAATAGGCCCTATTGATCACCATATGAACTTGGTCCTTCTCCATAGACCTTGTGGTCATCTTAGTATCTTTGGCCCTCCAACGGACCAAGTACTCAGAAATGGTCTTGTTAGGCTTTTCTCTAGTCGTCTCCAAATCCCTCAAGGTTAACCCCAGTTAGGTATTATGATGATGCTGCTGCAGGAATTGCTCAGATAGTTCTTCCCAATCTTGTTAGACTCTTTTAGGCAAATCATGATACCATACTACCACATCATCTTTTAAGGACAGCATGAAATAATTCAAGATATACTCATTCATCAAAGGAATGGTGGCAATGACAACAACATACTGTCTTAGATGTGTCTTTGGATTATCCTCTCTATTGAACTTAGGCAAATTTGACATCCAAAATTTTGGTGGCAAATCATTGTCTCTAATGAGCAAAATGTCATCTAGGTCTTCAACCCCTTTTAACCCCTTCTTCAAGAGAGATTGGACCTTCTCCATGTCCTTGGCCAATTGCTTGACTGATTTGGGCTCTTCTTGGTTGCTTGGGCCTCTCCTCCTATCTCTATCTTTGCTGGTTTCACCCTTATCACCACCATTACTTTTGGGTGGAGGCTGGTTCATATAGTTAGATCGATTTTGTAGAGCTTCGATGAATTGAGCCATTAGTTGTTGGAGTGCGGTCACATCGGTTTTCAATTGGACCATCTCCTGATTATTTTTGTTGGGTGCGGCCATGACTAGTTCCTCTTGTCTTCTCAAACGATCACCTTGTCTAACCCAGCTATGATGGCTGCAAAACAAAGGTGTCAATGCCATAGATGCATGTGTGCATGATATGATGCATACTCATACAAGGGTATAGACATACTTTTAGCCTTTCAATCTTATTTCTATCACACATATAAGGTCAAGTCTCTTTTCCTATGATTTTTGGCCTTATTCCTAAGTCATCATCATGGGATGTGGGAATGGGAGATTCTCTCTCCTAATTCTAATATTCAAGTTGATGTTGGACTCTCCATGATTATCATAACATGTCTTCTAAACATCATGATAACCTTAACTCATGGTACATGCCTCCTTTTTATTCTTATAGTTGACTTGACATGTGGCATTTGTTCATGGTTCCATGAGGTTTGAGTCGATGTTATTCTAACCATGTCGAACTTACATCCATGGACATATATTTCGACGTGGGTTTTGGACATTCATCCTACTAAAAATTTCTAAATTCATCTACATGGGCTTAAGTCTCAAGGATCCAATGGTCTGGGCTCCTTCAAGCGAGAGATCCCCCCTTGGACCTGACTCTTTTTACACTAATTCAATGATATGTGCTAAAAGATAGTGATACCAACATGAGTCGTCTAAGGGTCGAATGGAGCCAATGACTTCTCATGCCAATGCCACACAGGCTAGTTTGGGTAGTTCGTGCTCATTGTGTGCAAAGTGTAGTGACGCAAGGACTCAAAATATCAACATAAGGTACTAGAATTTAGTATCTCAATCGGAATCAACTTCTCTTATCCTTAGTGGAGTCGCTACTATGAACGAGGCTTTTATCCTGCCAGAGCATTTGTGACCACAACACTGTGTCAAAACCTTTTTTGAGACTTAAGAGAACATAAACGAGCCATGGGCATGTATGGAGAAATGGAGTTTCCACCCAATTATTTAATTGGGAATGAATGCAGGCAATCTGATTCCTAGCTTTAAGACCTAAACTACCCTCATCCCTTCAGAGATGAGTTTGGGAAGTTAGGTACGAGCCATTCACCTTGCCAAATCAAAATTTGGTCTCCATTAAAGTATACCAAATAAAAATAGCTTACATTATTCTACAGTTCGCCTAGGTGGTTCATTTTATGCACACATTGTTCATTTTATCTTCTTTAAGCAAATAAGGCGATTTCATTCATGGCAGTTGTATATTCATACAAAGAAAGAGGGAGAGAATAAAGTTATATTTCCTTTTAAACATGGGGGATAGGGGATAGGATTACATTGCTCTTTAACAATAAAGATAAACTACTACTAGCGCTTCAAATGTCCATTCAATTTGAGACTTGATAAATAAAGAATTCCTCACCACCATATGTGAGTCTATTCAACGTTTATTAAGGCTCTTTCATGGCATCATTCATACATGGTCAATTATTTTAGTTGATGGTCCCTCACCATCAATATGAGTCTACCATCACTTCATGGTGTCATAAAATCATAATTATTCAATTACACTTCTAATCATGGTAATCAATTAATCAATTAAAATTCAATACAAAGCCATAATTTAGAATCATGGCACTTTGACCTAGATTTAATAATTCTATCATGGCATTCTAGCCTATTACAATTCTAACATTTGATTACAATTCTAAATATCGCAATTCCAGCCTAGCACGACATTTCTAGCCTAAGCCAATCAATCAATATCAATAATGGCTATTCTAGCCCAATTCAAGCACTCAATGGTAAAAATAGTAATTCTTACCTATTCTATGCTATTTCCTAGTATGCTTCAAAGTAATTGTAAGTTTTCCTAGCATGATTCTAACCATGTACTCTTAAGCATGATTCTAGACATGTGCTTCTAAGTATGATTCTAAGTATTCACAAAGAAAATAAACTCCTAAACATGTTTCTAATAAATGAGGGATAGATGACCTACTTTGACAAGCATTTCTATCTTGCAAAATAAAGAAAGGGGTTAAATAATTCATAAAACCCTGATCATGCTCCTAAGCATCAACATAAATCCTAGACATGTTTATTCTAAGCATAAATAAACCTAAACATGCTTATTCTAAATCACGAAAATAAAGAAGAAAATTAGAGGGAGAAAAGAGAACTGTTGTCAAGACATACCATTTTCGGGTTTCGAGCAATAGAACACCTAGAAGAACTTTAACTAGAAAAGACTCCTTGAATTCTCAAGTGTGTCTTCAAGAGAGAGAAGATTTTGATGTGTGTTGAAAAGTAAGGAGGAGGGGGGTTTATATAGTTGAGGGATGGAATTGAAAAAGGAAGCAGAATCTAAAAAATGAAGGATTTTTATGAAATTTACCAAAAATAAAAGGAGGACAGCCGGCCAGCTGTCCCAGAACCGTCGGCCAGTTGTGGCCCACCAAACCTTTCATTTTAATATTATTTTTTGTGGCTTGTTTGTCTTGCAGCAGTGGTAGCTACCTCTACTAGATTTTGGATATGTTACTTTTTAGAGGCTATAGAGAGTAATGGCGAAGAAGTAAAGAAGTTTGCTTTTCAGAATTTCTCTACAAAGGAACTGCAATATTGTTTATGTGCTTGGTTATATTGTTTTTTTGTAAAAGAACAACTTGATCTGTATTTTTGTTCCTTTTAAAGTCAGACAGAAACTAGAAAACTTATATTAATATGGTGATGTTTGTTAGTGCCAACCTGTACTATACTTGCATTTGCCATGCATATGATGATTTTGGACTAACTTGTGATAAAACAAAAATATTATATTGTTTCTTATTTTACTGTTTCTAGAAGTATATTTTAGGAAGTATTTGATTCATAATAAATATCCTATTTGATTAGGACATTATTTAATGTATCCTAGTTAAAATAGGAAAATATTTATTGGTGTCCTAATTCCTTTAAGAATTACTTATATCATTTCCTATTGTATTTGTCTTTATCCTAATAAGAGTTTGATTAGGATTTTTACAGGATTTTAAGGAGATATCGATCAGGCATCCCAATATATATATATATATATATATATATATATATAATGTTATGTTTTCATAACATATAGATGTTGGTTAAGTGAGTCTACGTCACAGCATTCCAGGAATTGAAAGGAGAGCTTCAACGCAAATTGGAATGCTTCATTAATTTGATTTTATGAGTGTTTTATTCATGTATGAGAGGTTGTAATTGTGCATGAATTTTTGTTTAGGTCTGTCTGAGTTAGTATACACTTGAGAGAACTTGCGAGTTAAATGTTTATGTAATTCAGTGTCAGACATCGTGGTTATATTTAACTTAACAGTGTGTTGTTAAGTTATCAGCGATAGAGAGTGAGCAGTGTCACTAGAGTTTAAGATCTTGACGAGATTTTGTTTTATCAAGATTAGGTTAGTGTGTGAGAGTGAGTCAGCATTTTAAACGATTCTAAAGATTATACAAACAAGAACTTAGTGAATTATAGCTCTAAAGCTGTCCGTGGATGTATGTTTTATAACCGAACCACGTAAAATCCTCTTGTGCCAATTTTCTTTACAGTTTACTATTATATTACTTATAACTGCATACTTCCAAAACTTACAATGTTGTTCCTAGTTGTATTCAAACTGATTGTATGCTCAAGGATCAATTGGTAATCATTCACTTGTAAGACAATACTTTGCATTTGGTTTTTGGTCGTGTGCTTACTAGTTTTATGATGTTAATAGATTGAGACTTTGCAGAAGGCAAGACAAGTGAGCGGGGAGAATATAGATGAGAATGTAGGGATTTTGAGAAAGAAATGTGACGAAGTGAGAGGCTTCTAAATACCTTCAAATTTAAGTAAGCCAACGTCCACTTTCAAATGAAAACAGTGAACTTATTTCAAACTTTCAAAAACAATGATCATGACTAAAAATGTCATTTTATTTTATTTGTTTTTATCATTTTTATGTACAACTTTTCTTAAGTCTAAGGGTACTTTTATAAATTTGATAACATATATTAATATAAGTATTAAGGGATATAATTAATTTTTTGTCATTCGTTTATGAAAATTTATTTTTATCTTTGGATTAGACTTAGATGATATAAATACATAAATTTTAAGGACTAAAATAATATAAATACAAAGTAGTATTTTTGCACGATACTATATCAAATTTTAGAGGTTATGTTCTATTTAAATACTATTTATTTCTTAGCCTTCATTGTGATCGCAGTAGCAGCACTAGTCACCATCGCAAGCACCCAGCATTTGCCACAACAGCCCACCCGATACACAACCATCGCCATTAACCATCAAACGGACATAAGCAAGCAGCACAAATACAACTGCTTGCCATGGTAGGCATCGCCACCATAGGATCCACACAACACAACAAAACCCATCTTCTTAGGTTTGATTTTTATTTATATGCTTTTCTGATTTGGTTTTGCCATGTCTGAGATTGATTTCAGAAGTATGGTTTTACTGGTTGGCTTTTTTCGTTTGTTTTCTATTTGATTTTTTATTTTAATATATATATATATGTGTGTGTGTGTGTGTGTGTGTGTGTTACGAAGTTAAAGCTAGTGCTGGGATTGATTGAAATCACCAAATGTGCAAGTATATTATCTATTTTTTGAATTTTCGAATTCATATTAATATTTTAGGATAAGGGTATTGAAGTAATTTTATTTCATTCGGTTAAATAGGGGTGGCAATTTTTGACACGACATTCGAACACGACTTGACACGACACGGCTTTAAACGGGTTTGGGTTTTGATTTAATCGTGTTCGTGTAAGAATTCATAACCCGTTTATTAATCGTGTCGTGTTCGGGTTGAGAGGGTTCAACCCGCGAACATGATTACGACACGATTAACACGATTACGACACGATTAACATGATTAAAAATTACAACACGTTTGACACACCCAACACGAGTAACATGACGTTGACACGAATTAAAAATTTTTAAATTTTGAATTAATAAACTAATTGAAAACTATAATTCCTAAAATTAATTAAAATCAAAATTAAAAAAGAAGTGTCAAAACCTTATCTTATCTCCGCGCCTCACGCCTCTCCTATCTTCTCTTCTGACTGTCGCTTACTCCAACCGTCTGGCCTGCCACCTCACAGCCACGCCTTCATCACCATCGCCTTCAGCTGTCTAACCTTTCTTCACTGCCATCACGCCTTGACGACTGCCGCCTCCAGCCTCTCTAGAATCGTATTTGCAGATCCTGGTCCTTGGATCGCTCTTGTCGCATCCCTCTTTCTCATGGCTATTGCCACCACGCATTATCACTCTTCTTCCTCTGCTAATTAATCTTCTTTTGTTAGGTAAGGAGTCTCATCTGTGGCAACTAGAAAACCTAATGGGTTACTAGATCAGTTTTTCTTTATCAAACTAAAATATGTCTTTTACAAGGATTTTGTCATCATAATAGTAGCAATCAAGTTTTCTTGGATAGACATATATTATGCTTTTGGCAGGTTGATTTTGAAATTTCTTTTATTTGATTGAACCCTCTTAGCATTGCAACCATTCATCGGATTTTGGAGCACTATAATAATATAATCTTTTTGAGTCAGTGTCCTGCTTCAAAATCAATTATTACCTCTTCTCTTGGCCACAATTTTGTTTTAACGTGAGAAGACATAAGAATAAAAGGATTACGATCTCCTGTTCTTTTTGCAATAAATGAACAGATATGATTCATATATTCATTTGCTTCTTAATTTGTATGTTGTGAGTCTTGTTTAGAATGGGTCTGTTAAAATTTATGAGTGAAAGAATGAATTCTTATATTGTAAGGAACATTTATTATCCATATCAAGTTAGAAAGACTCCCGATGTATTATAAATTAATCTTTTTGTGCCTGGCTATTATGCTTACTCGAACTTCTTTTTGTATTCTTTCTTCAGTGCTAGTTTTTTGAAATTTTGTCAATTAAATAACATTCTAAATTCTATTTATAGCTTGCAATTTGTCGATAACAAGTGACTCAGTAGACAACGGTTTACACATTGCTAACATTACTTAGTCTTCACTGCTTCCAATTGTGTGAAGTGCATGTGTAATGCTGCAAACAACTGGACATAAGTGTTTTACTTTGATGGCTATGCTCGCTATGCCATTGTCTTATCTTCCATTATTTTAATGCTTCCTACGTCACAGAATTTTTTTTTCTTGCATGGTATGATTACAATGTGAGCCATCTGAACTTGTGCCTATGAAGGTTATTTGAACCAAACCATCCTCACAAATGTTGTGTCATTGTCCACTTGTCCAAGTAAGAAACAAACTTTGTGGTATTACGTACAATATTGTATTTCTAGACATAATTTTCTTATTTTATTGTGATTTTTATTACTAGTTTTGTATAGATTTTATATCTCTAGTTTGGTATAGATTTTATATCTTGAAAGGGAATAATTTATTATAAACAAAATTGGAAGTTGGTAATTACATTTTATTGATTTTTTCTATTTGTTCTCCATTACCATCTTAGCAGCTCCGTGTATAAGTGGGTTTAAGCTAACATAAGTCTAGTTAAAGCCTTTAGTCAAGTTATCATTTAGTTAATTAGTGCTCTCTTTTTCTTTTCCATTTTTTAATTATACCAGATATGGCTTCACATGTATATTTAACTATCTTTTAATAACAAAGAATAAAGATTCCTTGTCAATATTATTTATTTCTTAATTAATTTCAGAATCTATTTGAGTTAAGATTTGTTTTTAATAATGAACTTGAGCAATCCTATTTTTATGCACATTTAATAGTAATGCTGAGGAATAAAAAGAATGATAGGATTGTTTTAGGATGCACGATTACCATTTCCCTTCTAGTTTATTTCTTCTACTGATTGCTTGAGTATGAACTCTTTTTCCTTCTTTTTTTTTTTTTTTTTTAGGTAGGTTGCTTAAGAGTTGAAGAGGAGAAGTGAAGAGGAGAAGGATAAGAGTTGAAGAACTTTTTTGTGTTTGTTTGTGAAGCACTCAATTTTGATTTATGATGGATGGCTATAACTTTTAAATGTTTGTTTTTTTTGCTTATGATGAACTTATTGTTCTAAGTCATCTAGAATTTATGAATGTGCTGCATGGTTTTTTGTTGAGATTTCATGGACTTTATTTTTATTAAATTGTTGTGTTTGAATTGTTGAACTTGATGTGTTATTGTATTAGTATTACATTTGAGCTTTGTATGATTTTTTGGAATTTAGTTTTGTTTAATTTTGTATATTTTGTTATAGTTTTTTAATTTAAAAACATGCTTAATATATAATCGTGTCATAATCGTGTCGTAGATGTAAACGTGTTATAATCGTGTCTGCAAACGTGTTATAACGTGTCATAATCGTGTTAGATGAGTCATGTTAATCGTGTCAAACATGTTCTAATCGTGTTAGATGGGTCGTGTTCGTGTCAGACACACACACAACCTGTTTATTATTCGTGTTCGCATGTCGTATCGTGTTACCTGTTTATTAATCGTGTCGTATTCGTGTTGAGTCTTCATGACACGAATAATAAACGGGTCGTGTTCGTGTTGGGTCAATCTTTGTCGTGTCACAGCTCGACACGACACGAACACGACCCGCGAACACGAATTGCCACCCCTACGGTTAAATCTAACATCCGATTTTAAATCAAGAGAAAGGAGTATTCCATTGGGGTTTTTCCCTTTCACAAAGCTCTTAAACCCCCTCACTTAGCACTCTGTTGTTTGGTCAAGGAAAGAGAAAGATTTTTAGAAAATTAAACCAAACTCAGAAAAAAAAACCTACCTAACTTTTAAATATTCTCATTTATGCACTTAAGATGTTGTAGATGAACCTAAAAACGTAAGCATTGTAATATTCCAAATTAGAGACGAACCTTAAACCTTAGGCATTGTAATGTTAAGCATTGTTATTGTTATTGAGGAGCTTATGTTATATCGTACTGTGGATGAAGCAACATTCTGGTACTTGTACTCCATACTATTCAGATCAATAAATGATCCAAGTTTGAATTTATTGCAAGTTTAACTACGTTGACTTCAATGGTTGAGCCTGGCTGCATGAGTGGCTAGCTATTTTCAGCAACAAAACTTGTCAATCCATTTTTTGTAACTCTGGATGCTGAGGTTGCTCACACTCACGGAATAGCCATCTCATCTCAGCCGCAGCTCATGGTTGGGTTCCGAGGGAGAAGAGGCCTGATCCATCAATTTTGGGGAAGGAAGTTCACTAACCCTGTAGGGCTTGCTGCTATTTTTGATAAAAATGCCGAAGCTGTTGAAGGTTTAATTGGATCAGGTTTTGGTTTTGTGGAAGTTGTTTCTCTAACCCCTGTTCCACAAGAGGGTAAGGTAATCCAAAGCCACGTATTTTCAGATTGCGCTCGGAGGGTTGAGTGTACATACCTCTTCTATCTAAAATACAGTTAGCCTTTTATGTGGTCTGGATATAGTTTTTAACTGCTTTATCTGGTAAGAGAAATAGTTGTTGTAATGTAGGCACAAACGAGTGTGGGTTTTGAAGGTTCTTGGATTTAAATTTCTTTTTAACTAAGTTCAAATACCAAACTCTATGAGGGCCTCCTGCATAAATCCCAAACTAGCTCTGGATCAGTTTTTTTTTTCTCTTGAATTTATCTCACTACCTCACTTCTATAAGCATTAGATGTGGCTTTACTGGTGAAGGTATTTTTGTTGTTGCAAAGCATGGTAAGAGGAAAACTGCAGGCACTTCATCTTCCTCTAGTGATAAAGTCAAATATGGGAGTAAAGTTGGTCCTGGTATTCTTGATTTCAATCTTGGAATGAATGAGACAATTGAAGATGCTACGGCGGATTATGCACAAGGGCTTCATACATTATCAGAGTATACTGACTAATTGATAGACATACTGTTCTTTTTTCTTTTTCCACCCGCCACACACCCCACACCAAACCCCACCCACACCCCGCCACACCGCGCTGCGCCCCCTGCGCCCCGCACCCCACCCATCCCCCCAAAAAATATATATATATATTGAACATCTTACTTTAATAATTGTATGCTGCCCTGTGCAATTTGTTGAATACATTGATTTGTTGGCACAAGAGTCTTAGTTACAATATGCATAATAATGTAAAGCTTTTGTTACTGAAGCCCTAAGAACAGAATAAATTTGGTAGTAACCTATTCCTTTTGGATAACTTTTTGATGTTTTTTGTTTTATATGTCAGATAAACTCTCTAAACCATCTACTTATCTATCCTCTTTAGTTAATTGAACTTTAACCATGTTTTTTAAATGCTGATGTGATAAATATGTTGAGCTTAGATATGAGGGGTTAACGAGTTTATGAGGTGGTTGGATATGAAATTCTAGTCAGACTAGGATGTTTAAGGTGTCTAACGTGCTTTTGGTGCTTGTTGAGTGATGTTTGTGATAGTATCATGTTCTATCCTGTAGTTGCGTTACTCATTTGAATATGTTCTTTCATTATCTAGTTCCTTTCAGGATCTAGCTTGTTAGTGGGAGGCATTTAATTCTCTTCTGAAATAACTATGTTTGGATTTAGTTGTTGTTCGTTTGTAGGTTATTAATGTTTTATCACCCAATACTCCAAGATTCCATATGCTTCAGTGAAGAAAGCAATCAAAGGGTCTTGTGAAGAAGGTTTTGAGCTTTAGACATCAACTTATTGTTATCTTCTGATAGGGACCTTGGTAGTATGGGATGCCAAAGTCCCACATCGGGTAGTATGGGCTGCTTGATGGGGTATTTAAGTGCCTAGCTCTCCTACCTTAACAGCTAGCTTTTGGGGTGTAGTTCTCCATGGTGCTTAGGTGCCTATCATTTGGTATCAGAGCCAATGCTTGGCGGACCAAAGAGGGCTACCGGTGGAGGGTTCTGACCGGCGCGGAGCCGAGTGAAGTGTTGTAGAGTGCAGCCGCCGGGACGTCAGCTTTCCGGGGAGGGGCAATTGATAGGGACCTTGGTAGTATGGGATGTCAAAGTCCCACATCGGGTAGTATGGGCTGCTTGATGGGGTATTTAAGTGCCTGGCTCTCCTACCTTAACAACTAGCTTTTAGGGTGTGGTTCTCCATGGTGCTTGGGTGCCTATGATTTGGTATCAGAGCCAGTGCTTGGCAGACCAGAGAGGGCTACCGGCGGAGGGTTTTAACCGACGCGGAGCCGAGTGAAGTGCTGTCGAGTGCAGCCACCGGGATGTCAGCTTTCCGAGGAGGGGCAATTGATAGGGACCTTGGTAGTATATGATGCCAAAGTCCCACATCGGGTAGTATGGGCTGCTTGATGGGGTATTTAAGTGCCTGCCTCTCCCACCTTAACAGCTAGCTTTTGGGGTGTGGTTCTCCATCGTGCTTGGGTGCCTATCATCTTCCTCTTTCTTATTGTCTGATGCAAAATTGAGGTCTCTCTCTCTCTCTCTCTCTCTCTCTCTCTCGTTTCAAATCAAGGTTCAAGTTGCTCATGACAAAATACAATGGGGAGTGGAGGGCCCACCTCCACTACTTGTGAAATTGCTCCGGACTTGTCTAAGGAAGACCTTGACGATATTGCAGCCGTATATACATGCTTTTATTAAATTTGGCTTTCTTCACTCTTTGATGCATTCTAATAATTCTTCTCTGTCTGTATAGGTTGCTCTTGCATTCTGCTTGGATGGATGGAAAATTTTCTTCCAACATAAATTGAGTATTCTTGCTTCTTTACTCTAGATATCGATGCATTGGCTTTTAGGTTGTTGGTGCTTCTGATCAGATGTTGTTTGTTTTTGTGTTTTTCATTTTGTAATATTTTTATGCTTTGCTAATATGCTGAATAATATCTTCCTCAATTTACTAGTTTTAATTATTGAAATATACGATAGTTACTGTTCTCAGAAATTATAAATTATAAACCCTCCTAAAATATTAGTTTTGTATTCAAACGTGATATGGAGTATTTCAACACATGAATGTCTAGGAAAGCAATCTAAATGTTTTTTGGACCAGCTCAATTCACAGATAAGTGTATTTCTGTAGATTTTTAGTTGGAATGGAGAGAGGCTATTTTTCTAATTTCATGTTGGGTATTTTGTACCTAGTTAATAAGTATTCAGTTCTTTAGTCCAGTTTTATTAAATTTTGCAAGGTTGCTTCGGGTTCTTATTCTAGTAATTATGAAGTCTTGTAAAGTAACTCTTTTCATTGTCAATTAGGAGTTGGCTTTAGTTTTATATACATAAGTCCCATACAAACGATACAAGGTGATTGCAATTGAAAATTTTCATTTGCTTCTTCTACAGATGAGGTTCCATCATGATTCTCTTATCCAATATACGAACATACATATAAACACACACGCGCGCATGCTCACACACACACACGGAGGCAAAAAAAAAAAAAACACATATCACAAGTTTCATTAAAATTCTTTTTAATGAGACTCCTAGGAAACCTTATTTGAGATGATACTCTCTTCTAATTTTTTGTACTTCCTAGAATGTTGTTCAGCTCCACAGCTTTGATTTTTAGGATAACCTTAAATGTCAAACAAGGATTGCCCTTCATCAATGCATTAGTAGTCTTATCCCACCAAAAATGAATTTACCTCTTCTTTTCCTACGTAAGGTTATTAGAGGCAATAATGTCATGTTTTTCTTTTGATAATGTCAGAAGTATGATTTAGAATTATGTGTGGTAAATCCTAAATTTAACTTTTGCTCTCTTGAGATGACAGATGCTTCATGAAATCTAACAAATTAACTGATATCTTAGATTATCAATGTGGATTTTAGACAACTTTCTAGCTGTGAATGCAATAGTACTTATAACAATCCCTGTAAATATATTCTCTTTTAATTCATGGAAAATTGATCTTTGTATGTTCTTCAATGTGGTATTGCTAATGCATTTTAGTTGATAAACTCATGTTGTTGAATGTTAATGCTATTATTTTTCTAAAAAATGCATTTTTATTTTTGTCTAGATCGTATCAAATACAACCATTTCAAGACTGGATCTAAGAACCTAGTTGCTGAGGAAGCTGGTGGTTAAGTGGGAAACCTCCCTTTAATTTGTCAACCAATATATTGGAGGAGATGTATCTCTTGACTAGGGTATGCTTTCTATTTTGTTATTCATAGAGCTGCCTTTTATTTGAACACATGCCTTACACTGTTTCATGATGAAAATCATTAAAAGAATTGAGTATATGTACTGTAAAAAAGGAAAGTCTGGAATGGATAATGTGAATTCATTGTGCTGAAAACTATATTGGTTGCATATTCATTTTTGTAGATATCCACTGTGACTTAAGGTGCTTTTCTTAGCAAAAAAGAATATAATAGGAACTAGAAATGGTTATTTGTTAGCCCATTTTGCAACTGTAGATCTTAGATCCTTTACTTATTTATTTATTTTTCTCTTTGTTGTCAAGCACAAAATTTAAAGAAAGAATAATTACAAAAAAGAATGAAGGGGCATTCTTCCCATAACCAGTAAAAAAAGGATACAAAAGAGCAAATGGAAACCAAAAAAAAAAAATAGCAAAGACAAGATCGGAAATAGAAATATCTTCCACAAGTAGCTAAACCTTAAAGAAAGTATAAATGTCCTTTAAACTACTCATTTTATTTTCTCTATATCCAAAAAATCTTCCCTGATATTTCAATTTAGCCAACATGGGTAGGATATAGCCAAGAATCTCTCACATCTATATTTGATATCTTACTGAGAGTTTGAATTTGTCTCCTCATTGTACCCTATAACAAAAGAGAAATACCCTCTATAACAAATGAGATAAAACCATATAAATCATGTCTCCTTTACCCTACCTAGACTCTGCTTCAACTAATTTCTCAAAGCGAGTGCGAATTTGAAGCTACGCTTCCTACTATCTCTAAAATGCCCCAATCACTAATTTCCTAGGATCACAAAAGAGCTACTACCAAAGTTCAACTTCAACTCCTAGTGGGAAGGCCCCAACTTCAAACTTTTGGAACTTTTAATAGTATTTTCCTTTCAAAAGTATTTCATGATGTACTAAGGATTTTTTTTTCTCGTTACCAACTGTCTGTCACATAGGTCCTTAATTGTTTTAATTTGTTTTTAATTGGGAATCACATGAAGACTGTTGGTAGGCCAAATTTCACCAAATAACCTCATTCACTTTCCATTGTCTATTTCTAACCCCATTTTTATTTTTAACTAATTCTAACCCCTTTTATGAACAGAAAGTACAATTATGCCTTTAAAAGTTTAGAAACTAACAAAGCACCCACCAACGAGTTTTTTCTCCTCGCTAATGACACTCGCCTCTCTCTTTCTCCTCCTCCTCCCCCTCTCTGTGTTCTGCTCATCCTCTACCTCATCGTTCAACCCAAGCCCCCCAAAATCCCAATCAAGAACCGCAAGATCCCATTAATGATCAACACTAGCATCAGCGAAGACCAGCATTTGGATTATGGAGGCTTCTTTTCTCCGATTTTTCTTCAAAAATTTTTTCAATGCATTGAGGAGGCGCTTGTGTATGTAAACAAGTTGTACACCCCTCCCTGCAGCATCACCATCTAAAGCCATCAGCCAACACCAAACAACACTCTCTCTTTGTTTGATTTCCAGATCAAAAAACAAAAAAGAAAAAAGAATCTGAGCCATTAATCAAAGTGCTCTCCGGCGTTTATCAATATCGATGTTTGTTGGGTTTGGGTTTCTTGCTGGGTGATTTCCATGGGTTTCTACTAGCAGTGATGTTTGATTTGTTTCAATCGAAATGGAATTGGATTTGAGTTGGAGTCTCAAGCTATGCCATGGAGGATGTCTTTCTTTGAGCATGCCGTGGAAGAACTACAATGATGCTGCCTTGGTTGGAAGTTAGAAATGAAATCAAATTTCTCTTTTGCTTGCTGGCTAGAACTTAGAATATGATTAGAGGACTTTATCATGATCTGTATCTATAGTGAAGTGACAGAAGGAGAAGAGAGGAGAATTGAAGAAGAGATGGAGAGAGATGGATGGGGAGAGAAGAAGACGAGAGAAAAGGTATAAGGGTTGGTGGACGGTGGTGGCGGACGATTATACTTGTTATAAGTGTTGCTTGTGGTTCTCCAGTCAAAAACAACCAAACAAATTGGGTAGAGATCAAGGCTGAGAAGGAGGGTATCTTTGTCTTTTCATATAGAAAATGGGTTATAAACGATTAAAATTGAAAAAGGGGTTAGAATTAGTTATTAGAGTCCAAAAGAGGCCAAATAAAAAAAAATCCCTGTTGGTAATTTTGATTATATAATTTTTTTCATTTTTAAAGTGACGTAAGAATGTTGCCTCAGAGGAGAAAGTTATTATATGCATGATCTTGATGCTTCAGTTTTGTGCTTGAAACGATGAGGCATATAAGGTGTTAAGGTCATTCGGACATGGAGCTGACAAATAGAGTCGTCTTAGAAAAACTTTGTAGGGGCATTGCAATAAAATTGGAAACGAATGACCGCATAGATTTTAATGGAGTTTTGTAAGCTTAATTTGGTCAAGAGAATATACAAGTTCTGTCATGTGTCCATATTATCACGGATAGTGATGAGGTGTTGAGTTTCGAATAATGCATGGTATTCTTCTAAACAGTTAGTATTTTCTTTCTTTCTTTTTCTTATCATTTTCTAAAATCCCTCTCATCTGTCATCCATTGTGATTTATGAACAAGTCTCATTATTGGTTGTCTTTCCTTTTTTTTTTAAATAAAAAACTTCATGCTTACTAATTTGCCAGTGTACTTTATCAAGAAAAGATCCCTCTAATTGGCTGTGGAGGTATTAGCAGGCAAAATTAACAGAATGCCTCATCCTTATAACACAAGTGGCAACGACTGTTTTACTGTTAGTGATCCTTGTAATCCTTGCGGTCGTATATCAGAAACTAAAACTTCACCTTGAAAGAATCATGAGGATAATTTCTTCCCAAAATATCTCAATCTATGATAGCAGAAGTTCGACGAAAAAATCTTGTAATATTATTGCGGATAATAAGCATTAGGCGCTCCTTAATACCACTCATACACTATATTATATGAAACTGGATCAGAGACAATGAAGCATCAGAATACTTCTTGGAAAACATCAAATTTGGTTTCATTTGCAGTTTAAAGATACCAAATTAAACGAGTGGAAAATGGCGTCTCTAAAATCATGCATTATTTCTTTTGGTTTTTTGCATTTCTTAAACTTATAATTTATCGTCATACATGCTTTGATCTCTAAGTAATTAAAACGGATAACTTTTTTCCTTAAGGAATGTAAGCATCTGAGCACCAGCAGTTGGCTCTATTTATTGCCATCCACGATTACGAAAGAGCGTCTTTAGTACACAAACAAGAATTAGGTTAAAAGATTTTCACATTTTGTACTTCTCAAATTCGTGGGTGCTGTTCTTTTTCCATAATTTTCAGCACACATTGTATCAACTAAACTAAACAGGTACGACTGATCCTGCAAGGAATAAGGGTTAATGTGGAAACGTATTACCTATTTTCTTCATCTTCTTTTCGAAAGGCAGAAATGAGGGTCAATGTGGAAACGTATTACCTATTTCAGGATGTATTTAGCCAAGAATTCTTTTCCACAAAGTTCCCGTTGCAATAAAATCAATTAGACTCTTCATGGCGTCGGAATTGAACAAATTTAGATCTCATCTGATGTGGAATACGGACAGGAAGATAGTTTTTATAAAGCCAAACTGCTGTTGCCTTTGCCTCCAAAATTGGCTGCAAAACACAATTAGAGTACTGAGCAACATAAAGTATCCTAAAAACAATGTAGATGTGCAGATCAAGGATGACTTCTACAAATCTCTTCATTTGGAAGCTTAAAGATGAAGTGATCAGAGTATAAGCGAGCAGCAGAAGAACCTGAGATTCTCATCTTCATAACATACTTGTCTCCACTCTAGTTGCAAAGCTATTCTAGTTAGGGAATTTCAGCTATTGAGAACTAAATTTGCAGACAGATTGCAGCATGCAATGACCTGACTTATAATCGAGTAAAAGGGTAATCTTTCCCCAAAGATATCACTTCAAACCAAATTTCTAAATACTTCGATTCAGAAGTTGTAAGAGAGACAAGAAGTACTTATTTCAATAATCTGTCCCTTCCCCTTAAAATCAAATCTGCAACTTTAACATCATGTGTCCTGATTCCAATCCATATCACCTGCCATTTAGTATATTGTAGAGGAAGGTGCCACATTAAACTAAGCTATATCAAGACTTTAAACTATTTTCCCATCGAAATTAGTTCTTATTTCCTTGACAATCCCAAACAAATATCAATTACTTTAGATCCATATATGCTTATGTGGAACCTACGGTCTAAAATCAAGAAAACACAAATATACAACCAGGCATATTTTGTAATTACATGAGGTTTAGTTACTTCCCCAAACAATTACTAAATTAGTAATATTAGACTTGCAATTTTTATATAAACTAAACTCCACAACCTGATATGATGATCTACGTGATAAAATTTTATCATTCTTTTTTATTTTTTCTTCCAATAAATTTTTGCCAGGTAAATATAGTCAGTCACGTCATATTATATTATAGAGTTTAAGTTACGAAGATTATAAGCCTAACACTAATCATTATCAGATTCATTGATATGTAAAATAGACAAATGTTTACCGATCACAAATTCAAAAATCGGAAAACATACTCTTAGAGGTGCAAGGAATTTGAGTGACAACTCTGACAATGCCAAGGCATCACCAGTGCGGGCAACTGCATCAGCACCGATACCAATTCTTTCCAGAAGTTCATGACGCCCTGGTTAAAATATGAAGGAGCAGCAGTCAGTTGACATCAAGGAAACAAGTAGACTCTTTCAACCATCTGGGTGACCCACCTAGAAGTAATGGAAATATTAAGAAGAGTAAAGGGTGTCAGGGTTACCATGTTGACAGCAACTGGCATAAACAGCGTTGTTAACAACTCCGTATTGGTCCAATTCGTAATCCCGGACTTTTAGCTCAACATCATGAAACTTACCCATTCTGCTTCATCAGAACAAATAATATTATTATAATTATAATTATTAATTATTAATTTACTAGTGGTTAATTAGGGCATGTTTTAAGTAAATAATTAATTACCCCTTCCCAGCTTTGAGGTCAAGAACTGCCGACGGTGATGGAGGGCAGTTGGATCAGCGAAAACGTGGCGGTGGCGGCGGCTGATGCTGATGGAGTGCTGAAACGCACGGTGAGGGAGGGGAGAGTCACGTGACACAACATCTCTTCTTTTCTTATCTTCGCTTTGGAACTGGCGTTTCATGTGGCGACGCTATGCCTCCGGAGATTTCAAACTACAAGTTGGGCCTGGCGTGGTGTTATAACCAACCCTCACCTCACCAGATCGTTTAATGTTTAACCACCTTTTTAATTATTATTTAAATGAAATTTACCAAACTCTCTTTTAGTATTCAATTTTTAAAATATATTCTCAGATGATAGATTAAATAAATTCTTATAATGATTTGTCTAATTTTTCAAAACTTGAGGGTTGATAACGAGTATACCAAATTTCTAACATTATTTCTATTAGTTACTCACGAGATGATAACTGGGAGAAATGTTAGGGGACAAAAATTTAAAAATGCAAAGAAATAACGTGGTTCACCTACTCACCCTACATCTGTAAAAATAACACTAGAAGTACTTTCATTAAGGATGAACTCGATTTGTAATCAGCTAGAGGTCTCACATAACACTCAGAGTCCCTCTAGTGTTTGCCTAATAAATGAAATTAGTTCTCCTAGAAACTTTCATACTCTAATGATCCAGGTCATTCTAATGTTTCTGTCGCTCACAAACTTAAAATATTTATTCTATAATGACTATGATCATTCTAGTGTTTCTCGTCTCTCATAAACTTAAAATAATCTCTCAAAATGAGGCACTTGCTTTTGGCTTTAGGCATCTTGGGCCTAGGAATGGCAATTTGACTGGGGTTGGGGACTCGGAAAACTGGATATCAGGCCGGGTAATAATTTGAAAAATTAGAGAATTTTGCCCAGGTCGGGGTAAAATTTTCTATCTCGGTCCTACGGCTGGGGACCCGAATTGAATTTAGGGTATGTAATTGAAATTTTGAAATTAAATTATGTCAAAGTAATTTCAAGTCCTTTAAGTTTTTAACTCTTACCTTTACTATTTTGTTTAAATTTAAGCTCAGGCTCAGCCCAACTCTTGTTAAAATCTTTTTAGTTTGATGTCCATGTGATGTGTCAAGCTCAGCCCAGCACTTGTGAGTTCAAAAAAAAAAAAAAAAGAACCTACAACACTTGGGGTTCGAACGCATCCCCTAACATACATGGAATCAACTAGGTACCACTAGGTTAGAGCCCATTTCAGTTTTATTTCAACTACCAAATTTATATATATAAAATATCAAAGTTAAAAAAAAATGCATCCCGGATTTTAATCCTCGGTTTTTGGAAAAACCCAGCCCTAGGCCCAAGAAAAAAATCCGAGGAATTTCCCCGGGTAGGGGACCACCAACCCTGGCCCTGGCCTATGGTTTTGCCATCCCTACTTAGGCCTCTGAGGCCTATTTCACAATTGTGATGAAACTCCTCTTATATAGTTTCAGCTTTGCTGAGATAAATGGAGATTTCATTTCAAAAATAAAGATCCTCCTCAACTATTTAGATCAATCAAGAAGCTTTAAATTTAAAAGTTGTCGCAGAGATCTAGCTACAAATACGTTAGTTTGAACTCAAATCAAATTTCAACGGATTACTTTTGACATATTTTAAATTTAAAACTTAAATTTTAATACGCCAATAATTTCTTTTCCTTCAAAGTAAATCAGATCATCAAGATAAGATGACAACAAAGATTAGGATCATTAGGGATGATCCTAAGAATCTCCTCCTATGGCATCTTATGATAAAACTGTTAGCCCTAATGCTATATGATAATTTTGATGATAACAATACACATTGATTCATTGAGATTTACTAATATATTTATTTATGTGCAAGAATAAGATTATTGAAATAATTATAAAATCAAGAAGGGGTTTATTAAAATGAAGTGTTGAAGCTTAGGAGAAGACTACATGTTAAAGGCATCAAAGTTTAAGTACAAGGTTTGATTCAAGGAATGTGATATATGAGCAATGTTATATCAATTGGTCATATATTTCTCTACAAATGTCCAAATAATGTGATTCTTAAGCCTTTGGAAAACTTACTCAATTTATAACATTTCATATGTTTTAAAGAAATTCAAATTTTAAGTGCAAGATTGTCCAAATCATCATGCAAAGTGAAAGACAAATGGAAGCAGCTGACATGAGCACCGAATACTCCTTTGGACATATCTTGAGCTAGAAAAATCAAAATGACTTGATTCTTGCGGCATTAGAAATATGACTTAATGGGGCACATTTCATATGTTTTGAAGAAATTCAAATTTCAAATGGAAGACTGACATAATTGACATACAATTCGGTGGACTGACACAGAGAAGAAAAATCAACTCATATAAGCACCGAATGGTGTTTTGGACATATCTTAAGATAGAGATATCCAATTGCTTTGATTCTTAATGTTTTGGAAAGCTTATTCAAATATGAAGATCTTTTATGTTTTGAAGAAATTCAAATTTCAAATTGAAGGCTGACAGAATTATCATTCAAGTCAGTGGACAGACACATGGAAGAAAAATCAAGTCACTTGAGCACCGAATGGTGTTTTGGCCATATCTTGAGCTACAGATATCCAAATGACTTGGTTCTCTATGCGTTGGAAAGCTTATTCAAATTTGCAGATCTTTTATGTTTTACAGATTTTCAAATTTCAAACGGAACATTGACGAAAATGGCAGACAAGATTACGGTTTTTATGGTGGGCAGAAAATTTGGAGATGGTGTCTTCACTTGATTAAGTTCATCTCATTTGCCTATAAAAGGAGCCATTCTCCCATGCATTCAACAAGTGCAAGAGAAGCATTTTATCAAGCAAAAAAAGCAAGAGAAATATCAAGTCTAGAGAGCTTTTATATTATCTATCTACTCTTTGAAGAGAGTTATACTTTTGTTGTAAAAATTATCTTTGTTCTTGTATTGTGGTGAGAGTGAGATATAATTGTAAAGGATAATAGTTATCCTTGAAAGAACTCTTGTTGTGTGTTAGCAAGAGTTGAAGGAAGTTGCCTTGGTGAGGTTGTTCATCAAGAAGAACTCTTGGTGTGGTGTTATCAAGGGTTGAAGGAAGTTGCCTTGGTGAGGTTGTTCATCAAGAAGAACTCTTGGTGTGGTGTTATCAAGGTTGAAGGAAGTTGCCTTGGTGAGGTTGTTCATCAAGAAGAACTCTTGGTGTGGTGTTATCAAGAGTTGGAAGAAAAAGTCTTGGTGAGGTTGTTCATCAAGCAAGTTGTAAAGATTTCTACAACTTAGTGGAAAGCTTAGCTCATGGAGCTAGGAGCCCGTGGACGTAGGCAAGGTTTGCCGAACCACGTAAATTGAGTTTGCACTCTCTCTATCCCTTTCCTCTTTACATTTACTTGCACTTGTGATTGTTCTTTATTGCTATTCTCTTGATTGCTTTCTATTTTCATCTTCTTCACCTTTATTCTCAAAGAAAGAGTTATATAATTTTAATTTTCAAGAAAAGTTTTACAAATCCGTTTTGATAAATAAAAACCCAATTCACCCCCCCTCTTGGGTTGCCATACCTGGGTCAACAAAAACAAACAAAAGAAATAAAATCATATTATTAAAAAACAAAACAGAGAACTACATACAAAAAAATAAGAGCTTCAGAAAACAATGAAATATACTCCATAACTAGATGTGGTTCATAAACAACTATATATATATATAAAGTTCATACTCCCCCTTTTCTCATAAGATAGCCAAAGAAAGACTAAGAATAAAAGGGATAGCTGTATGCAGCCAAAAAGTCAGAAACATCAAGCAAAGATACCAAATGAATACAGTTCAAAATCATAAAGCTTATACTCCTCCCTCTTTTTTTCTAAGATAGTCAAAGAGAGTACTACGCACAAAAAGGGTCATATACACTGAAATGTTACGGAAAAAAAATTCAACACGACCTAAAATGTAACATAGCACAAAAGGGTCATTTGGAATAAAATGTCAGAAACAAAAAATTCGACAAGACCAAAAATACAACAAAGCCGAAAATTAGACAAAGTTGAAGATGCAACATAAACAATTTCCATCTTTCTCTCCCTCAATTGCATAAAGCTCCCCTTCAATCATAGATGACGCTTTAAAAATAATTTGCATCACAATAAAATATAGCAGCATAAACTCCCCCTATTTTGTCAAAAATAGTAATGAGACAAAAATTCACTTAGCCAAACAATGATGTAACAACAATATAAAATGATATTAAAAATGTCAAATGCGAAGGTAACTTAAAGCATGAAATATAAACTAGAATCAAGGCTGGAGCTACAACAATAAGAACATATATTAAAAGTTGATGGCTATTGAATTTAATTAAGTTACTGACATGTTTTTGGAAAGAGCTTCAGTGATCTTTGCAACATTCTCTAAGAAATCAGAATATTAAGAAAACCATTGTATAACATGAATCATTGAGAAGATGTGATGCTTTCAAGAGGATCAATTTATTTCCTTGCAAGAAGAAATTCTCGACAAAACAAATCTTGAACTGAAGGTCAGAGTATAAAATTTGAGATGTTAAATGGCATGTTAACAATAACGAATCATATTCTCATGCCAATCCATGTGAGTGTAGTTGATAAGTACTTCTAAAAAAATAAAATAAAATATGTCATAAGAAGTACAAAATAAATATGGCAAAGAGGAAAAAAATACAAAAATCATTCTTTTTAAAATATGATATACTTGATTGCCAGAAAAGAGAACTCATGAAGAATTCTCAGACCAAAGTTATGACATTTTGGTTGTGTTTGATGCACCACATAGGATTGTATAATTATCACTGTAGTGGATAGCATTATATTAAATTGTATAACATGAGAAGTGAGTAAATTATGTACAGTGTTTGGTTTATCATTATATCGGATAAATGCTAACCGACATTGTGTTTGGTACAAGACTAAATTGGATTGTATTAAACTTTTTTGTATATTAAATTAAAATAATTAAAAAATAATATTTAATAAATTTTAATTAAAAAATTAAATTCATCATTTTAGACTAATTACAAAATACTTGAACCCTTTTTAGTGCATAAATAAATTAATATATTTAAAATTACATATTATTGAAATTTCAATGATATTTAAAATTTAAAGTACATATATATTGTATTTTTGTGTACCAGAAACTTGGATTTAAAACATAAAATAAATTCTTTATAGAAAAACAAACCAACTTTCTTCATAATACAAGATCTTATACCAGAGTTTATTTAAACTCTGTTAATTTATTCAGTTTTAAATAAAAATTTACTAAAATAAACCTTTAAACTTTCCCTTGGTGAGTTTTATTGTCCTGGAATTGTTTATTTCTAAAGAATACATTATTTGTAAGTTGCACTCTCTAAAATATTAATTATCAAGTGTCAATCATTAGACCTTGTTTGATATTTTACAAATAGTAATACTTTTTATGATATATTGATATTGGCTTCCCATAAGGCCACTATTTCTTACTTGGCCAATTGAAATTAGCTTAATTATGCAAAGACCTAATAGCATGAGAAGAAAATAGTTGAAACATATATAACAATGTTGTAGCCCCCTGAAGATGTTGTGAACGAGGCTTTCATCCCGCCAAAGCACTTGTGACCACAATATTGTATCAAAACCTCTTTCGAGACTTAAGAGAATACAAACGAGCCATGGACACATTTGGAGAATGGAGTCACCACCCAATTCTTCAATTGGGAATGAACAGGGGCAATCTGATCCCTCGCTTCAGGACCTAAACTGCCCTCATCCCTTTAGAGATGGGTTCGAGAAGTTAGGTAAGAGTCGTTTGACCTACCCAGATATAGATCTGGCCTCCATTAGGGAAATACCAAATAAAAATAGTTCATCTTGTTACTTAGTCTACTTAAGCGATTCGTTTTATGCACATGTTTTCATTTTCATCTTTATTAAACATTTGAGGTGATTATTCAATCAATAGTAATTATAAACATCCATAGAAAGAGGGAGGAGAATAGACTACATTTCCATCAAACATGGGGGAAGGGGAAAAGGGTTACATTGCTTTTATTCTTCGCTAAAATAAATTCTAAAATGTACTTTCATCTATAACATGAATTTAAACATTAAATACAAATGGTCTATTCGAGACCCAATAGATAATGAATTCCTCACCACCATACATGAATCTATTCATACATTAAGTCATTCATTCTTAGTGATGATCCCTTACCATCAATGTGAGTCCACCACTTCATGGTATCATCTAATAATACTTCTATCGTAATACAAACAAAAACAAATTATAAATTGAACAAAGCCATGATCTAGTATCATGACACTTCGACCTAGATTCGATAATTCTATCATGGCAATCGCTATTCTAGCATAATTCAATATTAATTCATGGCAAGCCTAATCATAGTTATCATAATATATTCTAGCCTAAACATGGCATTCATGGCATATTCTAGCCTAATATAAGCAATTGAAATTAATCATAGCATTCAAGGGCAAAATGATAATTTTCACCTATTCTTTGCTATTTTGTAGCATACATCAAACCAAATATAAGTCTTCCTTAGCATGATTCTAATCATGTGTTCCTAAGCATGATTCTAAGCATTCGTAAAGAAATTATACTCCTAAGCATGATTCTAATAAAGAACGGATAGCGGACTTACTTTGACACGCTTATCTTCTTGCAAAACAAATAAGGGTTAGACAATTCATATAACCCTAAACATACTCCTAAGTATAAGATTAAACTCTAAACATGCTTATACTAAGCAAAAGTAAATGAGAGAATAAGGGGAAGAAGAGAGGACTGCTTTCAAGACGTACCATTTCCAGGTTTATAGCAATAGAACGCCTGAAAACTTTGTACTGCAAAAGACTTCTCGAGTTCTCGAGCATGTCATCAAGAGGGAGGAGAGATGATTATGTTCAATAATCGGTATGTCTTAGAAGTGAGGAGAGGGGGTGTTTATATAGTGGAGGGTTGGAGTTGAGAAAGGAAGCAAAGAAACAAATACGGAAGGTGCATAATGAGAAATTTCCAAGAGTACACCACCAATAGCAGGGAGGCTATTTGCAAACCGCTACGTGATTTTCAGAAAGCCATCTGGCTATCACTTAATAGTTAGGCGGCTGTCAAATAGCTACCCGACTGTTTTCCCTGCGACCCTTCCTATTTTAGGACTTTGTAGTGTAGTCTCTTCTAACCTTCATCTGTTCAATTGCACGTAACTTTTTGAGTTAAACTCTGATTTGCAATTCATAAATTTCTATGAAAACTAGACATTCGTAACTTCATAACGGTATATGAATAATCATTAGATTTCTCTTGGATTAATTTCTATGATTTTTCAAAGTCACATGCCAGTTTTTGAGACTTTCTTCAATTCCCTCTCACCTTTCCTTTCTTAGCTTTCAAGGGCATTTTGGTCATTTTCATTACTCAACATTTATCTTTATTTCATCATCGAGCCTAAAAAATTCAATGTCTACAAATGCCTTACTAAAATTGTAACAAGGAAAACATTGACATACTTCTTGAATCAGCTTACGAAAATCAATTTGTCTATCAAACTGTGATGAAAAATAATGAAAAACCATGGATAATCAGTCCATATATAAATTTGATGAGTTTTATATAACTTGGATAAACAATAAGTAAAATGAACCAATATTTCTATAAAATATATAAACAAACATTGCCTTAAATCCATATATTTGTACATATCATCCTTATTTGACTAAGGTACTGTTAGTACAATACTAACTGTGCAAAAGCATTACATTAGTACAAACCAAAGGAGCTACTGTGTTAGTAAAGTTAGCACAAAGCCTATCTTATATCCAAAAAACAAAAAAAAAAGTCAAACTCATGTTACTATATATAAATTTGACCTCAAAACAGTTGTTGTGCTCCTTAGTGCATTCAACATAGAAACAAATTCATGTTATCAACACATATATCTTACAAATGCAAAACCAAGCCAATCCTTTTTTCCTACAACTCTCCAAAATAAGTCAAATGTTAAGCAAAGTCTTGGTCCTTTCCCCTAAAGCTTAAATACAAATGCCAATTCCTTTTCACCCTTTAATGATTTAAATGCAGAAAGTTTTGAAGGTTTTTGTAGTATGAGAGTTACAGCTTCCAATTCATCATGCTCAGTAAGCCCCATAAATGTTAGTTTATCAGCAATATCGCTCTTATCTTCTATATCATTGAAAATACGCTCAACTAGCATAGTCATGCATTCAATAGAGTTAGCATAGACTTGCTCAAACTTTGCTGCCATTTCCCTCATACCACTAACAATGTTATCTCCTGACCTTCCTCTTTTCCTACTTGAAGATTGTGATATTGATTTATTACTAGGTCGAGAATTACTACCTGGTTGGCTAACTAACATTGGAGAGTAATCATTACCAAGCTCAATATCATCTTCATTATTGTTTTCATTATTCACTTTCTTAGCCATCTCACCTAGGGTTTCTGCTCTTAATTCAGTTCCACAATCGGTTCCAATGATGTTGACTAGCCTTTTATTTATTGGGAATGGCTTGTTATGCCAATTTGCCGCTTCTTTGTGAGATTGTAATAATAGTACAAGTTTGATTAGTCAAATGAAATATATAATATATGCAATTACAATATATTAAGATTTAGATAAGAGATATAACTAACCTGTACATATGCCTCCCAAACAGAATCACTATCATCCTCTACACATTTTTTGACATCATTCAATCCAAAGCCACTTGTGTTCAAAATACAAAAAATGACACCATAGTGCTTCTTCCATTTTCTCATCATTGAGTTAATATGTGGGGAAGCCCTTATATCACAATTTGGCAACATCTTTGACATTTCTTTTTTAATTTGTAAGATAGGGCCAGGTTTAAACGTACTATTATCTGTACGACCTCCTCCAGCAACTATCACATCTAATATGTCCAACAATGCTTCTTCTTCATCTTTAGTCCACAATCGCATTGTTCCTCTTTTCTTATTACTTGGCGTAGTATTATGACTAGAATCTCCAAGATCCATTCCTAAAAATGACATGTCATTGTTATTAAGTTACAAGTAATCACAAGTTATCTAGGCATGCATTAAGAAAGTATAACAATTACATAACAACCAAAACAATAGTGACATTCATTTCATAGAAGTAGAAACAAAGAAAACAAGTAAAATACATAATATATCATGGAATAATCTAAACGAAGCAACCGTAAATCTTAACATGGAACTATCTAATCCTAAATTCTAACTCTGTCCTATGTTTCCTTGCCACTCATTAAACATTCTCTTTGTCAGTTGACTCCTTCAAGCTGCCCATTGATCAGAAGGTTCATTTGGGATTATGTCATCACCAGCCTGTGTTTCAATAGCAGAAACCTTAATTTCTTCATGTTCTAACGGGTCTCTCCTAATTAGATTGTGTAATAGGCAATGCATAGTAATTATGCAGTATTGTGTTTTTACTGGGTAGAGAGATGGACTTCTAAAAATAGGCCATCTCATCTTAAGCGACCTAAAACATCACTCTATCACATTCCTTGTTGTTGAATGTTTCATATTGAAATACTCCTCCTTGTTTCAAGGTTCACAACCATCTCTCCACTCTGAATGGTGATACCTTGTTCCTTTGTATGGTTTTTCAAGGAACCCCTCAGCATTTGTATACCCGACGTCAGCAAGGTAATAATAACCTAATAAATGAATTAGTTAAGAAATTAGGACACATTTATAATGATAGCTGACCATTAAAAAATATAATGATTCTCAAATAAGCTTAAGAATTCTTACGAGTGGGTACTTTCGATCTAGTTGGCTTATTTAAGGTGTCACCAAGTACTCTAGTGTCAGATGCTAAAGCTTCCCATCTAGGCATGACAAAAATAAACTTCATACCCTTTGAATACATTCCTAAAACATTAGTAGCAATTTCCCCTTTTCTTATGCGATATCATGGCTTATTTTTCTTAAGCACATGAACCTTAATATAAGTTCTATCTAAGGCCCGCAAGCTATTCTACTTTGTAAGAAATTTATTAGATATGTAACAACAAAAATATAATATTGAAAGTTGTCAACTTTATACTTGAATATACATACTTGGAAGTAGTTCCATCTCTGATCAATGCAATTGTCAGGCACAGGTTGTGGAACACTACATGTAGCGCTAAGTTGAAGTACCTACTAATAGTTTACCCTGATCTTATAAATTTATTACCAACTGTGTGGTTTTTGACATGATGAGCAAAAGTATGTAAAAACATACACACTTGCTCTTCTACAGTAACTATTCTATTTGTCTTTAATCTTCTAGTGGTTCGAAGTAACTCACATAATAAACCAAATGTGTGTCTATCCATTCTAAGTTGACTAATACTTTCAATGTTAATGCCTATTATGCTATCACTAAACAATAATCGAGTTTCATGCATTACAAATGTGCGGTTACACAACATTGTTCTTTCGTTGTGTCTTTTGATGATCTCCATCATAGACAACATCATTATAATGGATATGGACATCAATTCTAAGTGCCACATCGTTAATGTGTAAAATTGAGTCTTTCTTTCATCCATATCTAAGAAATAAGACAAACGAATGATAAATAGAACTAAAAAATTTGACAATGTATTCTAAGTATGAATATAAGAAGGCCAAAACAGGAATTAATGTTGAAAATCTAGATAAGATGAGAAGAAACATGTAAATAAGCTTATTCCCAATAGCCAACATAAGTAAAGGCATGTTAATCAATTAGTGATCCTAGGAATGTATCCGATTTTTGGTCTTGACTTATTGTTGGAATTATATTGTAAATAATAATTAATTCAACTAGATGCCTATGCACTAGAAGGTAGAAGAATAGAAGGAATGGAATACCAATCCAATATGAGAAGTTCAATCCATATAGCTTTGTTGTTCATCTGTAGGTGTTTTTCTTTAACCAACTACGAGCCAACTTATCTTGATGGGTGAGGACAGATAACGTCAGGCTGAGGACGTTAAACCAAGCGCTTATTGGGAGGCAACCCAATGTTTTTGAAATATAATAAAAAAAGACAAAGAAAAGAAGGTAGTATTGATCAATTTTTGTGTTTCGAGGAGATTCCTCTCATGGGCTATTATAATTGATCAGGTTTTATCTCTCTTTGCCATTTGTCTCATTTGCTTTGTTGTTTGTTTTTGACTTTCATTTTCTCTTGTGTTTTTATTTCTTTTATGTGTCTCTATTTTCTTTTCTTTTCTTTTCTTTTCTTGTGTTTAATTTGATTATTCCGTGCTTCGAGTTCAGTTGTGCAACAGCTTGAGGAAACATTCAAACGGGAGTTGAAGCCATTGTTCGAAGGTTTGAAACGTGCATATCTGGGAGAAGAACAAACTCAATCGCATTATCGGTAATATCTCTCCTTTTCTTCTCTTCAATGGATGCTGATATCTTTCTATCGAACCTTCGTAAATATTTCCCTTCACTTCCTCAAAATGCTGTGTTTAAAATTTATAAAGTACGGATGACTAGACTTTGGGCATTGATGCTCCTAAATGTGCCTGCTGATATCCGATGGCTTATCGAAGCCAAGGTGAGATTGTCCGGTGAGCCGGACATTAATCTCGCAAAATACATGCCTGGTCTAGGAAAGAGCTACTACGCCAAGAGGCGAAGAGCGAAAAGGTTACAAGTATGTTATAAATGTGCTAGATGGAATTGTAACCAGACTTGTCGTTCATTAGGTTTTGCGTCCAAGAATAGAGAAGATAAACTTTCATTTATTAAGAATGGTTTGAGTAATGAGTCGCTGGATAATGTTTTGTTAACTCTCGAGTCACATTCTTGTGGACTTGTTCAGCGTGAATTGCTTAATCTATGGACACAATTTCGTGATGAATTGCAGTGTTATAGTCTAGGGAATCTGACTAAAAACGACCCTGTTTGCCAGTTTATAAGAAAACTGGATGGGAAGCAAATCCCCGACTCATAGAAGGCGTTTCAGCCGTTACTGGACGTAAAACCAGAGGAAGATGTGAGCCACAATCACAACTACTTGTATATTTGAATGTGTGTTGTTGTTGTCGAATTTTTTTTTTCTTGTTTCGTTTGATCTGATTATCAATGTTGTTTTTGTGTTGTTGTTGTTTGTTGATTTTGTTTGTTTTAATTTCAAGTTTTCTTTTTGACAAACCATATGACTACCCTATGGCATAAGTTCACGTGGGAGACAAGTGTGGGGGTTTTGTCAACCCCCGCCGAAAGTGTATCTCCATTTTCCATGCTTCACGTGGGAGACAAGTGTGTAGGTTTTGTCAAACCTCGCCGAAAGCATATCTCATTTTTTCAAATCTTGGGGCGATAAATCTGCATCGAGCAACTCCCCACCGAAATTATGTCCCCATGTGTCAAATTTGAGAGTTTTACGTGTGTATATATCCATGCTGCATATTTTGAAATGTCATTTTATAACCTGTCTTGCACTTGAATCGCATAATACCTAACGTTCATCATTGTCTTACACAAGTTTAGAGCACTTTTTAGAAATGGAGAAAACACCAATTCGGCGATTCCAAAATATATGCGTATTTTGTGGATCGCAATTTGGTAAAGATGGAGAGTTTACAACAGCAGCTCTTGATCTTGGTAGGACATTAGCTGCGAGGGGTATTCATTTGATTTATGGAGGGGGTAGTCTTGGGTTAATGGGGTGTGTGTCGACAGCTGCATCCTTAGGAGCTGTCTCTCACATCTAGATGTGTATAAACCATTAGCTGTACGAGATATCGTAGGCAACACAATCGGGAAAGAGTTACAGGTCTCTAGCATGCATGAGCGTATTGCACATATGGTCATTAAGTCTGATGCATTTATAGCTTTGCCTGGTGGTTATGGTACATTAGAGGAGATATTTCAAATCACCTCTTGGGCACAGCTAAACATCCATCGGAAACCCATTGGTTTGTTAAATGTCAATAATTTTTTGATGGTTTGTTGTCTTTTCTTGATCAAGCAGTAGAAAAAAACTTCATCTCACAGTCAGCGAGGCAAATCCTGGTTACAGCTTCAACTGCAGGGAGTTAATTGACAAATTACAAGAATTCGTCTATTCACCTGATTCAACAATGGCTCGGATAGATTGGTTTGGAGAAGGCAATAAGAGGCGTAAACTGGATTTAACGCTCCATCTGTAATCTCTATCTGCTGGTTTGCTTCATTTTCGTTTACTTTCTCTTTATTGTGTTTATTTGAGTTTTTATGTCATTTCTTTTGAGTTTTTTTTCAGGTTGTTTCTTTCACCGCAGGTAATATTTTTTAATCTTTGCTTTTAGAGGGGTGGCTTAAAAAGTTTAAGTTCTCTTGAAACGCATTCTGGATCTCTTCAATCCATAATGGCTGAATAAGGAGGCTAACTTCTAACTTTTTAGACCCATTCTAACTAACTTGTTTTTGTTTGCTAACTTGTTGAACTTTGTTATTTTATGAGTGAGTTTAGTTTTGCGTAATTTAGAGTTGTTATGTGTTTTTATCTTTATCAGTTTCGATTCAAAAAAAAACAATTGTGGAAAAACCTGAGAATGGCAGAATATGGGGTTTTCTTAACTCTTGAAACGCATTCTCTCTAAATAAATCTGTAGTTTGTTTATTTGATGTTGTTTGAAGTGTCTTGTTTCTTGTTTTGTTCTTTCATAATAAAGGTATATAGGCTGGAAACCTTAAGTCTGCGGGCTACTGGTCCTAAGGATTGTTGAAATATACAATCTTGACTCAGGTGTAACAACGCCACGTACCTCTTTTCTTGCATTTTGTGGGTCGATGATAAGATAATGATTGAATTAAGAATAACTCTTGGAAAATGATAAATGATGCATGGATCTGTGTGCTTGAAATGTTTATTGGTTTTCGCTTTGCTTTTGATTCCTTGCGCAACATTGAGCACTGAGCTATTATCACTGAGTTATTTTTTCACTTAGAGAAAGTTTATGTAATTTAAATGTTTCTTCAGATTTCAATGAATTCTAGAACTTGTTTGATGGTCACTCAAGGCGAAATCCTAGGCTGTGCAACATTGGGGAAATGATTTAGGCCATCTTTGGACCGTTTGAGCCTTAATAGCCAACCTTGACTGAAATTGATCCCTAGTTACCCCTTTGAGCCTTTGTAAGCCTTTTCTTTGTTAACTCACTAAAAGATTTCCTAACCTCAAATGAATTTGTTCCAAACAGTTTATCCCTTACCTACGAGCATGTAGATCATTCGCAATTAAATTTTGAGCTATGTTCTGGTTTTGGGAAGTTAGAGGAGGTTGGGATGTGTCATGAGCAATGCAAGTGAGTTCTATTGTGTTTGAAAAAAAAAAAAGAAAAAAAAAAACCAATCTGTACTTATCGTCCACGTACTTACACATTGAGGACAATGTGTTGTTTAAGTGTGGGGGAGGGAAAGTGTAAAAAAAAAAAAAAAAGAAAAAAAAGAACAAAAGAAGAAGAATAAGAGATCTATACCCTTAAGTTTTCTTAAAAAGAATGAAACAACAAAGTGTGAGGGTATAGTTTTCTTTTGTTTTCTGCAAAAAAAAAAAAAAGATTGAGTGTTCTAAATAAGTTTGGGGAAGTAACCTGGTGAATTGAAATGAAGTTGTGTTATAGGTTTGAGCTCTACATAGTCTTGAATGATTTATGTGTTTGTGGGTGATTTGAGCCAAATTATTATCTTTATCATACCTTCACCCAAGCCAAACGTTACAAGCTTAATAAAGTCCTACTTGATCCTTGGTGTTGTGCATGTCTACATTAGTGGAGAGTGACTTGAAAAGCAGGCCTATGGAGTACATTTATACACACATCTTCAATATTAAATATGATTCATTTTTATGCATAAACTCATCCGGGTTACAAGTGATTAGGTGAGAATGGCTCTACACACACACACTTGAGGAATTGAAGTGAAGCGAAACTAATCCTTGAGATGAAATTCTTGATCAAGTGCATTATTTTGAAGTTTTTCTTGGGTTGTAATTAAGAAAAATCTTTGAGGCCTATTTTCAAGTTGAAGCATTTGTGTATTTTAATTTTTCTTTCATTCTGTTTCGGTTTAGTTTTGTTTCATATCGTTGTAGTTGCTCGAGGACTAGCAAAGTCTAAATGTGGGGGAATTTGATAAGTGTCTATTTATGTATTATTTTTATATCAATTCGTCCATGTTTCTTTGCTATATTCCTCGGTATTTTTATGTTTTTGTGTGGTTTTGATGTTTGTAGGAGTTTTGGAGCAACTTGCACAAAAATGGAGTAAAACCCTTCATTTTCACCTCTGCTAGTCAACCATCTTCTCGGATTTAATTGTATTGATATACAATGAACCCGATGACATATTATATACCGTTGGAAAGCTCTCGAAGTCTATTTTCTGGAGAAATTTACGGTTTATAAATCCATTCAGTGTACCAAAAATTGTAATCAAAACAGTGTGAGATGTATAGAAATATAATTCCACAAGCCACTGTAGCATGTATAATACGGGGCACTGTAGCAAGTCACTGTAGCAGGAGTATTTAAACACATTTTAGGGTTTTATTTTCATAACTTGAAGAGGGGAAAACGTGGGAGGAGGCTGCATTTCTGGATTTCTCTCATCCCTTGGAGTTCTTGAAGGAGAAAGACGATTTTGAAAGAGGAGGAACTACAATTCCAAGAAGATTCATCTACAAAGAAGATTTTCAAAGAATTTGCTAAGTTCTTTCTTTCCTTTTCAATTCTGGAATTTCTCTGTATTGTATTTGTTATTCTGATTGAATATGTGTAACTAAATCTGAATTGGTTGAGGGTGATTTCAAAGCCCTTGATATGGATTTTGTGAGTTGATTGTGTAAGAAATTGTTATCCAATTCTCTAATTGAAGTTGCTTGTATTTTCCCATATCTAATGCTTATGATTACTTACTGATTGTATTTGGAATGGCCAACTGAATATAATCTGTTGTTGTCTATTGCTAGATTAGAAATCTTGATCCGTAATTGTCATGAATTTCAAATCATTAGTAGCAAAATTGTGATCAGAGATTGAAATTGGAAAATACAACCTAGGTTAAATAATCTGAACTTGTGTGATTATTGCTTAGATCAACCTATCTTTCTCATCGTAATGCTTCCATTGAATTAAACTCAGAGAGCTTGTTCTAGGTTGTTTAATGGATAGAGATTAAATAAAGAGCTTGTTTTATTTAACAACAAAGTAAGGAAAGATTGGGATAACAGAGCTTGTTGTTATCTACGGTTGATAACTTCAATGCTGTAATTGGATTACAATTCTATGTTAATTCACAAATTCATATCTTGTGGCAGAGAATGAACTCTTAACCAAGTGTCTCTCATTGATTTTTCACTCCATTAACTTTGCTTTGTGTTATTCTTCATTTGCTTTCGTATTAAGTTTAGTTAATCAATCAACAAAACCCCCCCTGTTTAGTTTATTATTGCTGGAAAATAACAAATTCAATTAGAATCAATCCTCGTGGGAACGATATCTACTTATCACTTTATTACTTGTGCGACTAGTATACTTGCTAGTTTCGAACGCATCAAATGTCAATTTATTAACCTAGCTATATATGTTAATAAAGAGAGCTAGCAAATTATATTTAATTTGCATGTCAATTGAACTACCAACTGAATTGAACTAATATTATGCATTGATAATGGCATGTCATTAATTCATGTGTTAATCATCTATATATGTTACAACCTACTAAAGTTCCTAAAGGACTAATAATGTTAATAGCCTGAAAGGAAATTTGTTAGAAACCAAATTACTGGAGCAATGCAATTCAAATTGAGTTCGTGTTAATAAACATCAAATTCAACAATAAAGTTGCCTTCGACACCCTTAATGAAATAAAGTTGCTAATCTAAAAATAGTGTAACTTTAACTGACAAATTTAGTAAATTTATAAAGCTTGCCTCTGACTTTCAAACTTCTATAAACTGCTACCAACCTAACATAAAAATATAACAAATGAAATAGACTTCACATTCAACCGAATTCCAATAAAAAAAAAAGAAAATGGAAAAACAATTTAAAAGTCATCCAACCTTAAGGACTTAAGGTCGATCAACATGTCAATTAACAATTCATAATTTGTAGTTTAGTTTAAGATTCTTGCATATATATTATTATTAAGTTTTTTAAAGTAAATTATCAACTTATTCTATTCAAAGTATATATTCCTAATATTTATAGAATATGCCTTTAATCATCTCAATCTCGAGCAGAAGAGTGGTTCCAAATTTTTTATATCAAGTTTCCATTGATAATTGCTTAATTAGTCTCAAGTAATAACCCTTATATTTTATAACTAAGCTTCATGCTCTGTTCACTATCTAATTTATGTGATGTGAAACATCTAATCTCCTGAAGGTACAATCATTGATTAAAGGAAGAAAAGGGCAAAAGCACATAGTGACAAGCCATACAATCCTTGTAAAGAAACTAAAAGAACCCCACATGTTGAGGGCTTATGCAAAGAACAACAATGCAGTTACATTGCAAAATCTGAAACAAGTAATCAATGAAAAAACCAATCAGTTGTTAGGTAACTACTAAAAAAAATACTTGAAGTGAAAATAAAAAGTGTAAAAAGAATCAACGTTTGAAGGAGAAACACAAAAATTCATTCTCAAAATCATGATAAAGGAACATAAACACATGATACAAATAAAATCAAACACAAAATTGAAAAATGATTACCTAAGAAACAACAATAGATGAGCAAATAATTATAACGAAAAAAGAGAAACCTAACAAAGCAAAAGGCAAAATTGAGTAACTATATGCATGACAGACTATAACGGAAGGAAATTGAGTGAAAAAAGAAATACCCACAAGGAGAAAGCGTCAAACCACAACAAAAAGTGGATTCCTTTTTATCAAATCTTAAATAAATATATATTACTTATTTTGGGAATGGCATGATTTTTCATGTCAAGTAAAAATTACCTCAAATCAAAGAGGGCATCTAAAGATTTATCTTTAGTCTAATGCCTATGAAGTAAGAGTGAAAGATGGCTTTCAAGTGAGAGGGAAATAGGGATTTAGAGTGAAAGAGGCGAGCTTGCAGAGGAGAAGATGAGAACCAAGTGCTATGATCATCTGAGATTGAGAGAGAAAGAGTAGAGACACGGACTTCCCATGAAGAGAGAGAATGTTTTCGCGAGAGTGTTCGAGCATAAATTGATATTATGCGTACAGTGTTTAACCAGCCTTAACCTAAGGTCCCTTCGAAGATAACATTTCAAGGCCTTATGCAGTTCTTTTGCAATTTTTTACAGTCCTATCCTTACTTATTTGTGGCCAAACGAGGGATTTATTTCACTGTTCACATAACCTCTCCTTTATGCTATTCTAATTGGCCTGCCAAACATGCCCTTAATGAAATAGCAACTTGCTAAATCAAAAGTTGCTGATATGTCAAAGGAGGCTGGGATTACAAATGCAATGTATTTGAATAAAAACCTTAAAGAGACATGGCAGAAACTTAAAATAATTTGATCCAACAATATAAAACAAGTTTATCATACTCATGGATAAAACCATAACCAATTTATGGTACCTGCAGCTGATAACTTCTCCAATTAGTATACATAAGTGTACCACAAAGCATATTGTTGAGTCTCACTTTTACAAACAAAATATGAAGACAAATTTATCCTTACAAGAGTAGACGAATTGCAAAGATACCCCTCATAAGGAAAAGTATGAAATCCCCTTGCTATTGAGAGACTTTCGCCTTAGGTTGAGGGGTTGGTCCACGTCACCTCGAAATCGCCGGTTGATCAAGAAGTGTCTTGTTGCAAATATTTGATGGAGAACTTATACAAAGAAATAGGTTGAGGATCCTAGAAGATGCTTGGTGATGGGAGCAAACAAGGGAGATAAGTGTTGGTATGTTTGAAGGGTTAACACTTAAATGAGCATTAGATCTAGATATCTAAGGCTTCGCCTATGATCAGATTAGTGTATATGTCTAACTAAAAATGGATCCTTGTTCCCGTGATTAGTTTGAATGTGAACATATGCCTAAGGAAATTAGCCAGACTAACTATTTGATATGAACTCTTGGAAGGAATGATTTTGGGGCGATTTAGAGTGTAATAGTAGCTTATGCATGGTTGAGTGAATGATGAACGTGTTTTGGAGTATCATATGGATGAAAACGAACAAACTTAACTGTTACAATGGTTTAGACCAACTCTAAGGCTTGGTATATGTATGGACAATTGTGTTAAGGCTTAATGCTAAGATATATATGACTTGATTGATGGACGTGTTTAGGTAGCATTATGGGTAAGGAGGAATAGACTTAACTACTATTGAACTAATCCCTAAAGCTTATATGCATGAATGACTATGTTTGACTCTATGCTAAGGCTTTGAATATAAGTTGAAAGACTTGATGTAATATTTAGGCCTTTTTATAGTTGGTGAAAAAGTGTTATAGATAACACCAGCTAGGATAATGATAATGATAATATAATAATATTCTATCTATCTAATATGATTGGGATAAAAGCTAAGGTAGTTTATACAAGATAGATATATAATAATGCAGATAATTATAAGGATAATGCATAAGGGAAATCCTAATCTAATCAACCTTTTACCATCTTGCCCTCTTTTAGCCTCAATTGTCAATGAGCAAAGTACGTCCTAAGTGGGTTTTGAGTTCAATAGATTGCGCTAAAGTGAGCCTCATTTCTCCTATTTGTGTCAACTAGACCAAAACCCATCCAAGAGCCCCATGGGTGACTTAGGTCTACTTGGCCTTAGGAGTTAGGTTCGGATTAGATACAGCTTAGGATACGAATTTAGATATAGATTTGGATACAGATACATATTAGGTTCACTAGTATTTGGCCCTAAGCTTCCCATGAACATAGCCCAATGCATCAGACAGAACTTTCTATGCTAGCTAAACTTTGTGTTTTTCGGGCTATCACAGTTATTATTCTGAAGACTTTTTAGTTTGTATTATACCGCTTGTACTGTAGTGCCATGGACTTTTGCATTCGGCACAAGGTTTAGATTTGTTGTATGTTAGCTTAGTGTCACGAGCTTAGAGGTTTGCGCAGCACGCTCGTGCGGCACTTAGACAACTTGACTCAAAAGTTGCTAAGTAAGCCTTGATGCTAGTCTTCTCACTCAAGGAGAAGAGAGGATCGTTGAGCCGAAGAGCCTGTAAGCAAAGAAGAGAAGAGATGGAGACAAGAATTGCTAAGCAAAAGAGCTTGGTATTATACTCGAAATCTTTACAATGCTTGGATGCTTTGTGAATTTGTGGATTCTTGTGGATTATTTACAAATAAGACTTGGAGGGGCTTATATAGTGAACCACCTTTCAAATGAATGGCCTATATCTAATGCATTTAAGGGTCCTAATTCACTATCTAGAATGATAATGATCTACTAGAATTTACATAAATAGATAAGTACAAAAGAATATTCCTATCTTATCCTATCTTGCTAGAGTATTCGAGAAAATGGGCTTGGGCTTGTAACTTTCTAAAAGCCAGGCCAAGCCTTACACATAAATAGGTTTCTCTAGCAAGTAAATTGGGCGGGCCGTAACATCCTCCCCAACCTAATTTCGCGACATCCTCAGCGCACTCTCATCCTTGTAGCGTTGGATGTGCTCGCTAAACTGCCACAAGGTGTCTTCGCGTTTCTCAACTTGCCTCACTGTCCGAAAAGTTTTTCCACTTTACCAAGTACTCAATGTATCATGGAACTCCCCTCCTTCGAATCACTCGGTCCGCAAGGATGTACTCCATGTCCTTGTCTAATGCGGTGACAACGACTGTGGGTGCTCTTTTGGACTCGCTTCTTGTAGGATCTTCCTTGTCCTCATGATAGGGCTTGAGAAACTTACATGGAAGACTGGATGGATTTTGAGGTTAGGGGGCAATCGAACCTTGTAAGAGACTTCACCAACTCGCTTGAGAATTGGGAAGGGACCCTCGTATTTTCGCACCAATCCCTTGTGCACTTTGGGAAGCGATTTGAATTGTTGGGGTAGGAGCTTGATGAGTACCAAGTCCCCCTCTTGAAATGCGAGGTGTCGTCTCTTAGTGTCCGCCCATTTCTTCATTTTCTTGGTAGCCTTGTCTAAGCATGCTCGCGTGATGTCGGCTTGTTCATGCCATTCCTTTGCAAGCTTGTACATGCCATTCCTTTGCAAGCTTGTAGGCTGCTGGACTCTTTCCTCCATAGGTTGAGGCTATGGCATGTGGAGTCATAGGTTGTTATCCCGTCACAATCATGAACGGACTCCTACCTGTTGCCTCACTCCTTTGGAGATTATAGGAGAATTGGGCAACGTCGAGCAACTTTGCCCAATCATGTTAATGAGCACTCACATAATGCCTCAAGTATAGCTTAAGCAAGGCATTGATGCGCTCAGTTTGCCAACGGTTTGGGGATGGAAGCTTGTTAAGAAGCTCAAGTCGGTCCCCAACATTTTGAAGAGCTCTCCCCAAAAGCGTCTCGTGAAGCGAGGGTCACGATTACTCATGATATTTTGTGAAACACCCCATAGCTTCACTATGTGCTTGAGGAATGCTCGAGCAGCTTTGTTTGCGCTGCAATCTGTAGAGACGGGTATGAAGGTGGCATATTTGGTGAATCGATCAACTACCACCATTATGCTTCCATACCCTTCAGATTTTGGCAAGGCCACGATGAAGTCCATCGAGACTTTGCCATGGCCTTTCTGTGATCGGTAGGGGTTCAAGCAACCCCACTAGACGTTGGTGCTCAACCTTGTCTTATTGGCATACAAGACAAGTCTTTACATAGCCCTCCACGTCTTCCCGCATTTGAGGCCAATAATAGGAATCTTGCAAGAGTGCAAGGGTTCGTGCCATACCTGGGTGACCAGCCCACTTGGAATCGTGGCACTCCTTGATGATCTCCTTCCGCAAGGTTTCATGTCTTGGCACGAAGAGGCGGTTACCCGTTGTGAGGAGTAGGCCTTCATCATGCCAAAAACGCCGTGTCTTTCCCTCACTTGCCAATTTCAAGAGATTATTGGCTATGGGGTCGTGCTCTAGGCCTTGTTTGATGCGGTTGATGAGCACACTTTGTGGACAACTTGCACTCAAGGTGGCAAGTTTCGCCTTGCGACTTAGGGCATCGGCCACAACGTTTTCCTTGCCCGCTTTATACTCGAGCCTATAGTCGAACTCGATCAAGAAGTCTTGCCATCGTGCTTGTTTGGGGCTCAACTTCTTTTGTGTTTGGAAGTAGCTTGTGGCCACATTGTCGATTTTGATGACAAAGTGGGAACCAAGCAAGTAATGTCGCTAAACCCGTAAGCAATGGATGATGGCGGTCATCTCCTTTTCTTGGACTGTGTATCGCCGCTCCGTGTCATTGAGCTTGCGGCTCTCATAGGCAATGGGGTGCCCTTTTTGCATGAGAACTCCCCTAATGGCAAAGTCGGAGGCATCCGTGTGCATCTCGAATGGTTTGGTGTGGTCGGGTAACACCAATACCGGTTCTTCACATATTGCCTTCTTCAACCCGTCGAAGGCATGTTGGCACTCTTCGGAACAGTGCCATGTGCAGTTCTTCTTGAGAAGATCCGTGAGTGGGACTGCTTTGGCTGAGTTTCCCTTGATAAACTGCCAATAGTAGTTAACCAGCCCAAGGAAAGATCTTAGCTCCGGTACCTTGGTAGGTGGCTCCCATTCTTGAATGGCCTTCACCTTCGCTTGGTCCATCATAAGCTTTCCATCCCGTATACGGTGGCCAAGGAATTCTACTTCTTGTTGAGCAAATGAACATTTCTCCTTTTTAACGTAGAGTTCGTTGTCACGAAGCACTTGGAAGACTTGTTGAAGATGTTGCACATGCTCTTCAAGAGTTGTGCTATAGATGACAATGTCATCCAAGTAGACTACCACGAACCAATCAAGGTAGGGATGGAATAGCTTGTTCATGAGGGTATAGAATGTGGCGGGTGCATTGGTGAGACCAAATGACATGACAAGAAATTCATAAGCACCATACCTTGTCACACACGCGGTCTTTGGCTCGTCGCCTTTGGCAATGCGCACTTGGTAGTACCCCGATCTCAAGTCAAGTTTTGTGAAGTATCGAGCCTTCCCAAGTTGGTCAAACAACTCCGCAATGAGTGGAATCGGATACTTATTCTTGATGGTTACCTTGTTAAGTGCCCGATAGTCGATACACATGCGGAGGGATCCATCCTTCTTCTTTTGGAAAAGGACGGGTGCACCATATAGAGCTTTTGAGGGCTAGATGTAGCCTACATCGAGCAAGTCTTGGAGTTGTTTCTTCAACTCCGCAAGTTCAGGTGGTGCCATGCGGTAAGGCGCAATGGCTGGAGGCTTGGCACCGGTCTCCAACTCAATATGGTGATCCACTTCTCGTCGTGGAGGCAACTTCTTTGGAAGTTCTTGGGGCATCACATCCTTATAATTCTCAAGGATGGTTTGAACTTGCCTTGGCAATGGGTCCTTGGGAATGGCAACGTCCTCACCGTCATTTAGTTCTCGAACAGTGGCAAGGAAACTTGGATCCATCTTCATTCCCCGTTTGAATTGTAGTACAGTTAGCATCTTGCTTTCAACCTTCACTGCACGTTCCGCCATGACTGTGCATGCATGACTCCCATCGAGTATGTTAAGGGAGTTAAAAGATGGTATGGGAAAAGCATGGACTTGGTCAAAGAATTCCATGCCAAGCACTACTTGAAAATCGTCCATGGGAACGATGGAGAAATCGAGCTTACCGTTCCATGTGCCAAGTTACACCGTCGTTGCCTTGGACACTCCCAATATTGTTGTGGCGGGTGAGTTTACCGCCTTGATGGTACCTCCTCTATTGACATATTTGAGGCCTAACCGTTTGGCCTCTTCTTCGAAAATGAAGTTGTGCGTGGCTCTCGTATCAAGCATCGCATGCACATCCTTGCCGTTGATGGTGGCACTCACATACATGAGACCCTTTTGCATATGTGTGGGTCTCTTAAGTGCACCAATTGTGCAGAGAGAACCCATCCCCGCTTGAGGCTCCTCATTTTGTACACCCTCTTGTTGAGCGGCTAGGGCGTTGAGAGCCTTCCTCTTTGGGCAATCCCGCACCCAATGAGGACCATCACAAATAAAGCAAGGACTCTTAGGCTTAGGGGCATCGGACTTACCTTTGTTAGGTGTGTCACGCTTGTCTCCCCCGGATGATTTACGTGCACCATCTTCCTTTCGAGTATGTTCTTTCTTGGTATTCCGCTCTCCCCCACCTTTACCGTGGTTGGCCTTCCTCTCCTTCGATTGGGATGAGTAGTCTACGAGGGATTCGGCCACGGCTATAGCGTCATCAAGATTTTGCACGTTGTGCTTTTCAAGCTCAACCCTCGCCCAAGCTTTTAACCCGTCGAGGAAGTAGAAGAGAGAATCTTTTTCGGACATACCTTCGATTTCAAGGATTATAGTGATAAAATCCTTAATGTACTCTCAAATGGTGCCGCTTTGCTTCAATCGACGGAGGCGACCCCTTGCCTCTTTCTCGGCATTGCTAGGAGAGAAGTGCTTCCGAAGCTCTCTCTTGAAATCCTCCCATGTACGAAGGGATAAGATGCCTCTGCCTGTGTTGCCATGCTTACGACGCCACCACAGTTGGGCTGTATCTCGTAGGAATGTGGGTGCAATGCTGATCCTCGAAGCATCGTCATTGACACGTTTGGCTTCGAAGTATTGCTTCAAGCCGAATAGGAAGTTCTCAACTTCCGTGGCGTTGTAAGTGCCATTGTATGTGGCAGGAGTAGGCACGTGCATGGTGCTTAGCCCACTTGGGATGGGTTAGCACGATCACATTGATGCTTCTCCCATTCCGTGCGAGATTCCTCCACATCCACACAAATTGCTCGCAACTCATTCTCCACAAAGGTCTACAAGCCGATGAGCTCTCATGTAAGGTTGTGTAGCTCTTTTTCATAGGCATTGCTGAACTCAAGGATGTTGGACTTTGTTGCTTGGGTTATCTCTCCATAATCCGTCTATAGGCCTTCAAGACGGTCAGAGAGGCCCTCAATTGCATTGTCCATCCCCGAGATAGCTTGCTCTAAGCTAGCAACACAAGGCTCTAAAGACTCCAAGGGTGGAGCTTTGGACTTACCTCGTTTTCCTTGTTGGCGTGGTTGAGGTTGCTCCTCCTGTCCACGAACTTGCTCCTCCATGGTCACTTCAAGGTCAGATGCCATGCTCTTATGCTCGAACTGTGCTCTGATACCAACTGTCACGAGCTTAGAGGTTTGTGCAGCACGCTCGTGCAACATTTGGACAACTTGACTCAAAAGTTGCTAAGTAAGCCTTGATGCTAGTCTTCTCACTCAAGGAGAAGAGAGGATCGTTGAGTGGAAGAGCCTGTAGGCAAAGAAGAGAAAAGATGGAGACAAGAATTGCTATGCAAAAGAGCTTTGTATTATACTCCAAATCTTTACAATGCTTGGATGCTTTGTGAATTTGTGGATTCTTGTGGATTATTTACAAATGAGACTTGGAGGGGTTTATATAGTGAACCACCTCTCAAATGAATGGCCTAGATCTAATGCATCTAAGGGTCCTAATTCACTATCTAGAATGATCTACTAGAATTTACATAAATAGATAAGTACAAAAGAATATTCCTATCTTATCCTATCTTACTAGAGTATTCTAGAAAATGGGCTTGGGCTTGCAACTTTTTAGAAGCTAGGCCAAGCCTTACACATAAATGGGCTTCTCTAACAAGTGAATTGGGCGGCCGTAACATTAGAGAGGCTACATGATTTATTTGGGCCTCTGTCTTTGGACCATTGGGCTTGAAAAAAATCGAGCATCAACACATTTATCAAATGTGGTAGAGAAAAAAAAAATTCAAATTTCATTATATTGTAAAGCTAAGACATGCTAAGTGTCAACATAAATATATGATACTCTAAGACTTATAACTTAATATTAAATTTTAAAGAATTTCATTTAGCTAAGAAGCTGAGACTTTTACAATAAAACATAAATATATGCAAGATCTCATTTGAAACAAACCTTGGACATATTTGAAATAAACCAATCATAAAATATCCAGACTTGTAACTTAACATCAAACTTAAAAGAATTTCATTCTTACATGTCAAATCACTAAACTTAAAAGGCTAAGAAGCAAATAAAACTATGTCATGTATAATATGCACTCAAATTAAAAACACGAATCAAGTAGAGAGAAAAATATTTCCATATTTAAATCATAAAACATCTGTAGGATAAAAATTTGTTAAGAAGGCATTTTAAAATTTACATGTTTTCTTGTATGTAATGAACAAATTTCATTCACATAGACAATCTTAAAATAAAAACCAAATATTGTTTTTGATCATTGAAAGTCATTTTAGTTTAGTTGTTAGAATTGAACATTCCATTAATTGATCAAATAGAATCTTCTTTCTTTATTGTAATATTGATCAGGAAAACAAATTATGAAAACATAAAGTTAGAAGAAGGATTCAACAAAACAAATTTAATAAATTCATACTTAGTAAATAAGAGAAGTTTAGTTAGACCAGATTAGTTATAACCAAATTGAATAGAAAACAACTTAAACACAATCAGTCTTACAAAGAGTAAACAACATAAAAATAAATTGAGATAGTGAATTTTTAATGTGTTATGGTTCTCAATAACCTACATCCATGGAAGCAATTTGAATCTTGAGAATTTCACTTGTGAGATTACACCAGGACTTATAGTCTACAGACTCCCTCTGTTCTAATGCCTAGTAGGTCTTACACTATAGACTCCCTCTAAGACAGACTACCTCTTCTTCTAGTGCCTAATAATAGTAATCTCGTTCCTTCTGAATTATATCTTTAGTGAACATTCTCCACTCTTGAAATATCCTCACAAACAAAACACAATATCAATAATAAAGAAGAGAATATAATCTAAAACAGATATATTGAGAGAAGATAATCATTTTATCAATCTCAATGTACTATGAAATAAAATCTCTCTAAACCAAAAAAATCTTCCACTCTTTCAAGCTTTTCACTCACTTAGATCCCAATTGGGATACCTTCAATATGCTAGAGCCTTCCTTTTTATAGTCACACATTTTGGAGCAGGAAAGGATGAAGTGATAAACTTGGCTCATGGTTTTGAACTTTGAAACTCAGGAAAATCATCAAGATTTGAATTGGCGAATATCCTTCCCTTTTTATTTTGATTCTTGCATAAATCATCAAGAATATTGAAGCTTTTATTGCAAGAGATCTGTTGGGTTCATAGAGGTAATTTTGAATGTTTCAATGCAAGGGATTCAAGCTCTGGGATGGGGATGGATTGATCTCAGGTATTAATCAACTTCATTTTTTTTTTCTTTTTGCACCAATCAAAGTTTTGGGATATGTTTGAAGTATCTTTGAACAAAAGCCAGTGGATGCCAGAATAAGAGACCAAGCTTGGAGAATATTTCTACAACACAGAGAGACAAAAAAAAAAAGTTAGAAAGTCAGAGAGCTTGAGTGAGCAAAACATAAAAAAGACATCGTCTGTCACAGTTGGTGTTTTTTTTGTTATTATGTGTATTTCATAAATATCCCATTCAATCATCAATTGGCTCAAGTTTATCCTTTATTTAACTAAAATAAAATTTAATTTAAATATATTGGTTACTAATTTTAACTAATCTAATTAGATTAAAAAAAATCACTATAATTAATTTATGGGTTATTGTCATGGACCTCCCCTACCTTTTGGCTTTATTTCATTAATATGGACCGTTTGCATTTTTTCATAAATTTAGTCCCTATGTTTTACAAACGTCATCACAGACATCCCTTCTGTTAAATTTATCGTTAAATGATGTCATCTTTCTGTCCAAATACCCCGCAATTACTTAAATGCCCTTAAAAAATTCTTAAATTAAATAATATCAATTAAAAATTAAATAAAAATTTTCAAAGGAACCCCAAAACGAATTAAACTGCCAAGACCACCCCTAAAAAAAATCTAATCACTACCACCACAAACCTAAAATCCAAGCTCACACCCCAACTTCAACATCCCGCAAGCCAACAAGCCAGCAACCCAGAAACAAACACCACCACCTCAAGAACTCAGTCACCACCACCACCAATGGAAGAACAAAAACAACCCATTAATCAAAAAATACAAAATCATAAAGAAATTAAGACCCATTTTATAAAAAATAATGTTTAAGTTAGAGACAGAAAGGTGATGTGATTGTTGGGTTAGAGAGAGAAAGGTGAAGGAGGAGGACGATGATGAAGAAATCGATTTTAGGTTGTGACATGAGGAGGGAGAGTGGTTCAAGGTTGGTGAGGGAAGGAGGAAAAAAGGGATTGTATAAGAAAAAGAAGATGGTAGATCGTGCTCTAGTAGTGTACTTACAGAATATCAATGTTTTATTTTTGCTTTGTTCATTCAATGTCCTAAAGGTGGTTTGGCCGAGTGGTTAAAGGCACGTTGGAGCATAGGTCATGGTTTCAAATCACCATGCTACTAGTTTCCAATTGCGTTTGAGTTTGTTTTGTGTATTTAGCAGAAGAATAAGAGATGTTTTATTATTATATTGTTAGTTCAATGTCCAAAAGTTAGCTTGGCCTAGTAGGAGAGGGCAAGTTGGAGAACAAGAAGTCTTCGGTTGGAATCTTTATGTCACCAGCTTCATACTACATTAATTTTAAAAGACTTAAAAGGTTGAAATGACTATAATGACCTTTAGATTTGATTTATTTATAAATATTTAACGGTTAAGTTAACAGAAGGGGGTCTGTGATGACTTTTTCAAAATATAGGGACTAAATTATGAAAAAATGCAAACAGTCAATATTGATGAAATAAAGCCAAAATGTAGGGGAGGTCCATGACAATAACCCATTAATTTATGGGCCTTAAGAATTGTAAACCCTAAGTGGGCTCAGGGTTATTTAACACTTGGCTCCAATCCAAGTGTTTGGCCCATTACTTAACAATCAACTAATATGTTAGCCCATTATTTAATTAAAACTCTTTAATTAAATATTTAGCCCAATAATTAATAATAACTAGTCCACTAATAATCTAATTTAATACTTGGACCAATAAACACAGTTAAATTAGATCCATTGTCTCCATTTAGTCCAAGTTCAGATCAGCTTAAGATCTATCTTGGGACCTTTAATAGATATATTTAATTACAAGCTTCAATGAACCAAGCCCAATACCCTGTTATCTCATAATGGTAGTGGGTTTTATATATTAACTTTGACTTATTCCACTATAGGTCTAAAGTTGTACTCTTGAATTAAATACTCTTTTTTATTAGAAAACTTAATAATTTAATCTAATTGAATTATTTTATAATCTCATCATTGAGCAATAGGTTTACATAAATACCCTCATAGAATACCAGTAATTAGAGCTAGAGAAATTATATCCTCCAATTACATCGTTGTCCTTGAGACCAGTTTTAAACCATTTGAATGATGTAATATTTAATAAAAATTAAATCTTAATTTAATGAACTTACTTCATTAAATACTTGGTAAGATTTATCATCCAAAATCTTACCTTTTGGAGTCATGATTCCATACATATGGTATAGTGATCTCGAGGATACAGATTTTATAATCCCAACTAGCCAAGATATTGATCTTTCATATTAGATCTCACTCTTTATTCTAATAAGAGATTTTATCTGGCAAACTAGAGGTACACTACCCACTTAGAATTAAGGTAAATATGTCTTTAGCTGCCTTTATGTGGAATTTATGTTTAGTTATGATATTTACACTAAAAAATTAATTCTACTTGGCCCATGTCCAATGCATTCAAAATGCACATTTTTTTTTTGCCCTAAATTCTTCACTTTAATGGTTTAAGACTCACCATGTTAAGACAAACAACATAACAACCTTGTCCAAACAAAGTGCCTAACTTTGTTTATAGGTTATGAACAAAATTTGAACTATGATAAAATTCTGTCTCTCATACTTGACCACCTTATATAAACAAAGACTTTATCAATATACAAGTTCTGGATCCTTAGACATCAATAACATTAAACTTTTTAACACATTGGCATATCATGGAATAAAACATTTTTTTATTAATAAAACAATTTATTTATTACATAAAATATCTAACTCTTATGACATAACCCTAACAAGATGATCAAGAAATCTGAATTCAAATTTAGTTGATCATTATAAAGAATTGAGTTGAACATGTATTTACTGAGTTCACCGTTAGTGATTAATTAATCACTTCAAACACTAAGTTGAACGTGAAACTTATCTTGACTTCCTAAAATTACGTAAAACTCAAACACTAATTATAGATAAAATGACTAAACCCAAGGACAAGACATTAAATAAATAAACAAATAGAGAGATTACCTTCTCTTCTTTATTCTTGTAATTAATTGGGAAAATTGACAAAATGGACACAATTAGGGACCCTCATTGAAATTTGGACACATCTTGAAAAATTTTCATGCCATAGACACTTTCTTGACAAAAAGACTCAATTACCCTTATGTATTCAATTTTTTCCCAAAGCCTTATTTTCCCTTATTTCCCTCTTCAGTCAAAAATTACCGAAATCCATCGACACCGCTCGAAACACAAACCAACACGAGCATCGACTGAGGATAGAAGCATCAAGCAAGACGACGCAGAGAGAAGCACCTATCGACACTGAGGATCCCTAATTGTGATTTATTTGGTTGTTATTCGTTAGATTTGATTTAGTTTTTAGGGAATTTGAATTAGGGATTTGAGTTTCCGTCGAATTTGTGAACTTATTTAGAGATAAATCTAGTGTTATAATGTGATTTTTGTGGTTTGATGCGTGTGAAAACCGACAAAACCAGTCGTTTCATTGCGACGTAGACGACACTCGACACCTACGTGTCGAGTCATGTCGAGTTGTTAATCCGACACTTGATATCAGTCTATTTTTGAAGACATATTAACCCCGACACTCGACACTACCTTGCATCCAACAACACTCGACGCTCGACACGCATGTGTCGAGTCGTGTCGGATTAATAATCCGACACTCGACACTACCTTTCATCCGATATGTCGAGTGTCGGATACGTAAAAACTGACATATCGACGTCTCGAACCATGTATCCGACACATGACATGTCATGTGTCGGGATGTCGCGTGTCAAGATGTCGAGTGTCGAGTGTTTATGTCGATTTTCGTTGAGCGTTTAGGCAGAAATGTCATTTTTGTGCCTTTTGTAAGCAATTTTGTAATAATTTATTATCCAAGGACTTATATGATATGTATCTATCATGCAGGATATGGAAACTTTACTCATACTTATGCTATACAATGGTTCACCCTTAAGACACCATATGATGAACACTACCATACGGTGATCACAAACATGGCAAGTTTGGACTGTATTCAATGGATTCGCACGAACTTCAGTGCGAGGCAAAAAGACATTGCCATTAAGATAGACTAACGCCCATTGTATAGGTGCGAAAAAGAACATAAACTCGTGTTTAATACATTAAGGTTATGTACATACATTGACGAAGCACATAAGTGAATGTTTCATACATGAATGTTTAATACAATGACAAAATCACATATATCAAAGTTATTATTAATTTGAACAAGCCACAAATTGGAATACAATAAATATTATATAGACAAAATAAGTCCCTGGCTACATTTGGTAGTCTTCATCCTCTATCATAAAGTGGAATTGGGTTGCGGCAAGTTTGACGATTATGCCTGGAACTTCCACATAGCATAAGTATGCGTAAAGTTTCCATATCCTGCATGATAGAGACATATCATATAAGTCTGTGGACAATAAATCATTACAAAATTGCTTACAAAAGGCACAAAAACGACATTTCTGCCTAAACGCTCAACGAAACTCGACATCAACACTTGACACTCGATATCTCGACACACGACATCCCGACACACGACATGTCGAGTGTCGGATACATGGTTCGAGACATCGATATGTCAGTTTTCACGTATCCGACACTCGACATGTCGGATGAAAGGTAGTGTCGAGTGTCGGATTAATAATCCGACACGACTCGACACATGCGTATCAAGTGTCGAGTGTTGTCGAGTGTTGTCGGATGCAAGGTAGTATCGAGTGTCGGGTAATATGTCTTCAAAAATAGACTGATATCGAGTGTCGGATTCACAACTCGACACGACTCGACACGAAGGTGTCGAGTGTTGAGTGTTGTCGGATGCACATCCAACACTCGCATCGTCTACCTCGTGACAGGTTTTGTCAGTTTTCACCCACATTAAACTACAAAAATCACATTATAACACTAGATTTATCCCTAAAAACAAAAAATAAGTTCACAAATCCGACGGAAACTCAAATCCCTAATTCAAAATCTCTAAAAACTAAATCAAATCTAACGAAACAGAAAACAACCAAATAAATCACTAAAACTACGAAAAAACCAACAAATAAATGTACATCAGTGTCGATGGGTGCTTCTATCTACGTCGTCTTGTTTTTACCCTCAGTCGATGCTCGTGTTGGTTTGCGTTTTGAGCGGTGTCGAGGGGTTTCGGTAATTTTTGACTGAAGAGGGAAATAAGGGGAAATAAGGCTTTGGGAGAAAATTGAATACATAAGGGTAATTGAGTCTTTTTGTTAAGAAAGTATCTATGGCATGAAAATTTTTCAGGATGTGTCCAAATTTCAATGAGGGTCCCTAATTGTGTCGATTTTTTTAATTTTTCCTAATTAATTTGCATCTAGATAAAAGTTAAAACTTTTAACTTCTTCTATAAAGACAAATTATATGAGAATCAGATTTAAGTTTAAAAAAAAAACAAATACCTTAAAAATATTCAAAGTTTGAGAATAAGTCAAATTCTAATGTCAAATAAGAATGCAAACACCCTTTCTAAGCGAAAGAGTTCAGAGAATGTTATGGTATTTTAAGTTTAAATATTTTTATCAAAAATTTTTTAGAGGGTTGTTAAAACTCATTACAACCTTAATACTTTGTTTTTTTTAACAAATTAACCCATAAAATTTTCATTAATTAATTAAGGAATAGTTTGGGGCTATTGCTGCTGTGAAAATAAACAGCTTCTATTGTTTTATAGAAATAATTAGCTTCTAAAAAGAAGTTACAGAGTATTTGATAAACCAACTTTTAAAAACTACTTTGCTTTTAAAGTAGGATAGAGGTGTTTGATATTATTGTTGCTATAGCTTTTACTATGTAAAAATGACTAAAATAGACATGTATTGTATTCCTTTGTCTTTATTAAAATTTATAATAATTTTTAACTATTTAGTACAAATTCTATACAAATATAAATAAAATGTATAAATCATTTTTAATTTACGTAAAATATATGGATGTATAAGTTATATGTTTAAATTTAATTTAATTGAATATCAAAATCAAAATCATTTAAATTTAATTTTTAATACGAAAATGCACATATTTATTTTTAAAATAATTTAAAATATAATAAATGAATAAATACGTTTTAAATAAATATGAATTTATATTGTTGTTAATTATTAAAATTTATTGCATTTATTTTATATATTTTAATTTAATTTATATATTTTAATTTTAAGTAAATAAATTAATTTTATCAAATTTGAGAAATTAAAGAAATTTGAAAAAAATAAAATGATCATTGGCGACCATATCTAGGATGCCTTTGGCGACATCGTTGGTGTAGAAATGATCTTTGTTAATTAATCTATACAAAGATACAAATGTTTTCGGCTTCAACGTGAGATATCTGTCCTCCTGTGACAATAAGGAATACCTTACAGCACTTACAACCTTATCTGGTAAATCAACTTAATTTTTATTCTTATAATTTCCTCCTACATGTTTATGTTATTTTCTTTTTTCACTTTTGGAAATAATGTTCATAATTGGTAAACGTTAATGAAAATTTACTTGGTGTCATTATAGGTACTTAACACAGGTAACTTTATCCAATGGGGGCTTCACTATGGTTGGTGGCCGTGACGCCTTTAGCTATGAATACATTCCTCCAGAAGGACAATCCAATAAGCAAGCTATCTGCTTGCCCTTGCTCAAAGATACCCATAACAACTCGTTAGGAAATTTTGGTCAACATGGTTTCTATAGAATTGAAAATAATTTATACCCTTTCGTTCACCTTGCACCCCATGGCAATCTCTTCATTTTCTCTAACAACTGCTCAATCTTGCTCAATCCAATAACCAAAAAAGTTTTTTGTGAGTTCCCAGTTCTTCCAGGTGGCTCGCACAATTTGCCTACATCGGGAATGTCTATGCTTCTCCCACTGAGACTTAAACTTGGATAGTTCAAACAAATCAATGCAAAAGTCTTGGTTTGTGGTGGCGCAAAGTGGGATTCATTTTATTATTAAAAGGATGGAAAGAAATTTTGGCCTGCATTGCATGACTGTGGAAGAATACAAATCACCAAGCAGAATGCAATTTGGAAAAGGGAAATTATGCCATCACCTCATGTAATGGGAGATATAATGATTCTTCCAACGGGAGATGTGCTAACGCTTAATGGTACAAAATTAGGTACTTCAAGAAGGAATAATGTGGAGGACCTTAATTTTATTCCAGTGTTATACAAGACTAAATTAAAGGACTAAAAGGCCAAAGATGTAAGGAGTTAGCTGCTACAATCATTCCAAGAGTGTACCATTCAACAGCTCTGCTACTACCCTACCAAAAAGTTCTTGTAGAAGGTAACAATACTCATGATGAATACAAATATGATGTCAAGTATCCCACTAATAAGCTTAAGGTTGAGAAATCCCTCCCTCTTACTTGGATCCATTAGTGTTCCTAAAACAACAGATATTGGTTGAATCTTCAGAAAAGGTAACTGGTTATGGCAAGAGTTTCTTTATAAAGGTTAGATCAAATAAGTCGAGCCTGATCAAGAAAGAACTTAAGGTAACCATATATGCACTAGCTTTTACTACACATGGTATTTCAATGAATTCCTTATCTTAGGTTAGTGGATTTGGTTAACAATTTTTGGACAGGAGTTCACAACATTCTACTTAGTTCACCCAAATCAGGTGCAGTATTCCTCTTGGCTATTTTCTTCTTTATGTCATCAATACAGGAGTGCCAAGCATTGCCATGTGGGTTCAGATCAAGTAGCTAGCTAGATCAAGTGCCACTTGTTGCTATGGATTCCCCTTTCTCCTTGTCTTATTACGAGTCTTTTCTGTTTTGTAATTTCAAGGGTTTACATTTTCTACGGTAGGCTTGGGCATTTGGCCCGTTGGGTCTGGGGCCCGATTGAACCCGGACAAACAGGGCGGGTCAAGAACATCATTGGGGCGGGTCTGGGGCAAAATTATTTTGCCCCGGCCTGGGCGGGTTCGAGTCCAGGTCCAACCTCTTGGACTTGTTGACCCGCCCCGCCCCATAAGATTTAGGGGTGTATTATAAAGTTTTAAAGTTTTAGGACCGTTATTAATTTTTTCGGTTATATTTGTTAAACTTTTTATATATGTGAATTCTTAATAATTTTACAAACAATACAAATACTTTAACAAAAGTTACACTTTAATTAATAATTAACATATCTTAGTGTATTAACATCAATTTAGTCATGTTATAATGACAAAATAAAATATTTGTATTTTATAATAATTGAATTTGTATAATATATACAATCTTGATATAGATTATTAAGTACTAATTAATTTATTACAATATTAACAAGATTATTTTCAAAATATATACCTTTAATATAATCAATATATTATTTTCTAAATATGTAAATAGAAATATGATAAAAATAATCTTATAACATTAAATATATGATGTATCGTAATTTAAATTAATTAATTAAATTATTAATGTTTCATAAATATATATAATGTTAATTAATTGGTATATGCCAATCATATTATTGCTATTATTAGATTGAAATTAAATCAACATGATGCTATTCAAAAATTATTTAATTGTATTATCAACTATTTAAAAAATTATTAATTAACTAGTTTACAAGCAATGATACACTTTCAACATTATTTCTAATAGAGTATGTAAAATTATTACTAATAAAATCAAATGGTAATTAAAATATTTGTATTTTGTAGTAATTAAATTTGTATAATATATACAATCTTGATATAGATTATTAAGTACTAATTAAATTATTGTAATATTAACAAGATTATTTTCAAAATTTATACCTTTAATATAATCAATATATTATTTTCTAAATATGTAAATAGAAATACGATAAAAATAATCTTATAACCTTAAATATATGATTTATTGTAATTTAAATTAATTAATTAAATTATTAATGTTTCATAAATATATATAATGTTAATTAATTGGTATATGTCAATCATATTATTACTATTATAAGATTGAAATTAAATCAACATGCTATTGAAAAATTATTTAATTGTATTATCAACTATTTAAAAAATTGTCAATTAACTAGTTTAGAAGCAATAATACATTTTTAACATTATTTTTAATAGAGAATGTAACATTATTACTAATATAATCAAGTAGCAATTAATGTATTTTATAGTAATTAAATTTGTGTAATATATACAATATTGATATAGATTACGAAGTACTAATTACATTATTGCAATATTAACAAGATTATTTTCAAAATGTATACCTTTAATGTAATCAATATATTATTTTCTAAATATGTAAATACAAATATGATAAAAATAATCTTATAACCTTAAATATATGATTTATCGTAATTTAAAATAATTAATTAAATTATTAATGTTTCATAAATATATATAATGTTGATTAATTGGTATATGCCAATCAAATTATTACTATTATTAGATTGAAATTAAATTAACATGCTATTGAAAAATTATTTAATTGTATTATCAACTATTTGAAAAAGTGTCAATTAACTAGGTTACAAGCAATAATATACTTTTAACATTATTTTTAATAGAGTATGTAACATTATTACTAATAAAATCAAATGGTAATTAAATATTTATATTTTATAGTAATTAAATTTGTATAACATATACAATCTTTGATTACTAAGTACTAATTAAATTATTGCAATATGAACAATATTATGTTCAAAATGTATACCTTTAATATAATCAATATATTTTTTTCTAAATATGTAAATATAAATTTGATAAAAATAATCTTATAACCTTAAATATATGATTTATCAGAATTTAAATTAATTAATTAAATTACTAATGTTTCATAAATATTTATAATATTAATTAATTGGTATATGCCAATTATAATATTACTATTATTATATTGAAATTAAATCAACATGCTATTGAAAAATTATTTAATTGTATTATCAACTATTTAAAAAATTGTTAATTAACTAGTTGACAAGCAATAATACACTTTAAATAATTTTTCAATAGCATGTTAATTTAATTTATTTACCAAACAATTTGTATCCTAGCTAGCTTCTGCTTGTTGTGGGAAGCTAATCATGAATTAATCACATCAGTAGTTAATTATAATGGAAAAACAAATATGTATATATATATAATTGAATGGAAATTGATAGTAATAAAAGATTAATTATTCTTATAATTCATACCTTAACTTCATTAATAGTTGAGGATTATTTTACATATTATGACTAGTGGATGAGGTATAGAATAAGTTTCTTTTGCAACAACGCAAGGATAATAATTAAGAATTAACAAAAGTAAGCAATTAATTAGAAGAGATTATATTCAAAGAGACCATGTAGAGTGGAATGAAGAAGGGCCTCCATACCCTTCTCTCACCATCGTCTCCATCTCTTGTATATCATATGCATTTGTCCCCTACAACAATATTAGCCATTCCACGTCACTGATTACATTAATATTACACTTAACAAATATATTAAATAGAAATCTGTTTTATTGTATCAACAGAAAAATATATAACATAAGTTTTAGCTGCTTATATATATATATAACTTTTTGGTGAATTTCCTGAGAAAGAGAGAATCAACCTAGAGGGATAGCTACCTGTATTGTTTCAGTAGGATCCAGCTCCAAGTTAAAGTCATAGTACATACTAGCGGCTGAAAGCTTCATAGATAGAAACTAGAAGAAGCGTAAATAGAAACAGAAATTAAGATTTGTTTATTCAGAAATGTTTATATTATTCTTGCATATCAAGGAGAAATTTCTTGAATAAGAACCAAACCTCTATTTGATTCTGTAGTGATCGCACATAATTAATAATCACATCCAACATCACTGCCATTCCCATTGTCTGCACATCCATCAAAGTAAATAAAAATCTTGGAAGAAAAAGTAATAACAAAACTATCATTTACAGCAAATAAAAGCAGATAGAATCTGAAATTTTTATCTTGATTCACCTTGTAACATCCTGGAACCAGGTCTTGTAAGCACCTCAACCTCTCATTTATTTTCTCTCTTCTTACCTAAAACCAATATTAATTAAGCACTACTGAAATATGTTCTAAGGCATTTGCTTATTATTTCATGAAATTCACCAGAGATTAATGTTTGGATTTGCATACCCTTTCTGCCAAACTGTGACTATCAGTAGCTTGACCTCGTTTGGCTCTCACATGAATAACTTCTTTTGGTTTCTCCATAGCTCTCTCATTGTTTCTCTTTCTTTTTCTACCACTCACGCTCTGCCAAGCCCGAGCACAACATCAAAAGAGAACATACATTTTTTAATTTCATTTTGTGGAAACATCAAAGTTGAAACATATTCCAGATGACAAAATTAGTGTACTTAAACCTTATTGTTTCCACCCAACACAGACCCAGAAACAGGAGGAGACAGGTTCACAAAGCTCTCCACAGCCTTCTCAATAATTTTGTTGTCATGATCGAATGAGAAAGAGGGAACATCACTCAGGTCACCAGGATGGGAAAAGCTTTGAATATTATCATTGAAGTTCATGGAAAGCTGAGTTTGTTGATGATCAAAGAAGCTGCCGTTAGAGAAAACCACGAATCCAGTTGGGTTCTGATTCTCCATTGCCCTCTGGTAGTTTGAAGCCATTTCTGATAAGCTTAGTTGAGCTTAAGTTTTTCCACAAATCTCTTCAGAGAACTCAGGAATCAAAGTCTACCAAGATTATTCAAAGATACTTTACGAATGTCTTGATATATATTAGTAGTATATATATATAGAGAGAGAGAGCTAGAGCTGCTTTCTATAGTTGGATTACAAAAGCTCTTACTGCAATCATATTAATTAATTTTCCTTCATATATATGATGGAATAGAGAAATGAAGGTTGCAATCTAGTCGCCACTTGTCAGTTTGTTGTAGACTTAGCCATTTGAGCATCTCTGTAGGTCCACAATTTAGTTGATATATCCGGTATGTGGGACCACTACATGTCTTCGATTGATTAACTTCATGGCCTTGGCTCGAGGAAGTAATTAGTTCTGGGAAATGAAATTAGTGGTTCTGATTTTAACAAAATAGTTTCTTTCATTGTTAGGATTGGTAATTATCTTGGAACTTATTCCATAAATTTATAAATCTTAAATCACCAAGTATGATTATGTAATATGTTTATGTAATTATAAATTGACATGTCAATTCCCCGTTTTAAATAATTTAACATGTCAAACTTACGATTGCATAAATATACCATATCATCATGCTAATATCGTATGTAGGATATACCTATGTGTTAAAAGAGTCTAATCCATTTGAATTAATACTATAATTTTCTATACTACTTGTGTATAGTTCACCCTCTCAGTGACAATTCTGGCAATATAATCACAAAGGTCAAGCGCCCATAGAAATTGTCATCTGCTTCTACTTTCTTTGCTGTTCAAAGTGGATTTTTTTTTTTTTTTTTTGTGTTGGTGTGATTAATTGCATGAATTAGCAACTATACCTACAATTTAGCCATTTCAGGATGCTGATAATGTAAAGAGTTGTTGACTAAAATAATCCCAAATCAGGAACTTTTGTTGCCAAATTGAATGTCCTATATTCCCACATTTAAAACCCTCCATATAGGGGTGTTGACAACTCCAAGTAGCCCAAAACAAGAATGCCATAAATCCCTGCTGGGAAATCTTCTAGTGAGATTGTTAACAACCAAGAATAGTATAATAACTAAACTATTTATGAAGCGATATCCAGAGCAATGGGGCTATGATTCTTATGTTCCCTTTGGCTTCACGTTTCTCAAAGTTGGAGGCTCCTAACGTCAACTCAAGAGTTTGTTCGATGCCAAACCATCCTCAATAGTTGGAACGAGAGGGCTGGTGATGGACTGATGGCCCATACCATACCATGACAAAAATTTTTCCATAAACTGAAACAATGATAATATATCGCATATGAGACTGTCAACATCCTTATCAATATTTCTTAACTATTCCCCACAAATGCTATTAGCTTTAGCTTCGGCTTTTGATTTTTCAAATTTGTTTAGGTCAGCATGACTTCCTAATTTTCAAGAAAATCTTGCCAAAATCGTCCTTTTCTAAACATTAATATATCAAAAAAGAAATTAGGAGTGGTGAGGAATCAATGCACTTGCTCATTTATAATACACAGAAAATTAAAAAATAAAAATCAATATAATGAACTAAGTAAAAAAAAAAAAATCAGTATGCTATACTATATATCTGTTTTTATTTTTTTAAAAATTGTAAAGTTAGGGGGCTGATTCAGTTATAGCCAAATTTTAGTTTTTTTTTCTTTTATATTGTCTAACTAAATTCAAGACAAAAAACAAAAATATTCTTCTTTCCTCGAATGCATATATAAGACTAAAAAACTAGACATTATATTCAAGATATAAATATCTAATATAGCTCGACAACTCACACTTGGTTAACTAATTAAAAATTAAAATAAAAGGTTTGATTAAAATTGAAAACAATCTCTAAACTAACTATTTCTCTTTATGAAGTTTTAGGGTTTTTTTATTTCTTTTAACCTTCAAAAATTTACAATTACTCAAGAAGCCCTTGTAGTAATGGAAGATCATGTATTAGGTTTAAAATAAAGATGATCTTTTTCTTTCTACAACTTTTAATCTCTTTATTGTTATTTTTATTTGCATGCACATTATCTTTTCTTTTCTTAACGAGCATATGGTAATGATGTACCACATAGATATTTGAGAGTTAAGAGTTCAAAATTTAAGACCTAGCTATAGGAAAGACATAGGGGAATGCATATAATGACATTGCTGCATGGGGAAACCCCAATCTAATTAAATTCTAAGGAAAGGGACACCCCAAATCCTGATTAATAATTTTGTTGTAATATCGAAATTAAAAGTTCATTACTCTAACTATTAAACTAATTATCATAAGAAATGACACCAAACTTAATTAATACATCTGTGCCTTCCAATTATAGCTATTACTAGAGATCACTAGTTAGTTTTTGTGTGTTTTTGTTTAATGATTTAATTATAACATTAAATTTACAACTTAATTTAATAATTTATGATTGCTAATTGGCATAAGTGTTTTTAACAAATTAAAGGGATAATGAAAAAGAAAAGTTCCTAATTCGATAGCATATATAGTAAATGAAATAAGGCCATTGTTTGCAGGTACAAATTTTGCATGAGTCTGTTTTTCTTGTTGTTGAGAGTGAAAGACGGAGTTTTAGGTTGGTCCATTAAAAAAATAAAACAAAGTAAAATAAAAAACTTAGGTTGGTGTGGAAAATAGCAAGGTTCTATACTAATTTAAAGTTACTTTAAAATCGTAGGTACTGTAGCCACTATTTCCAATTGCATGACAAGATGGAAGTTTGGATATTGAAATTTATAAATTGAAAAAGAATATAAAAAAATATAGTAATACTAGATTTACAACTTACATACAACTCAAACTCTTCAAACTCATATAGTAATCTATATGATAAAAATTCATTGCAGGAGAAAAAACAAAAAATAATGAGGGAAGTTACATCTCTAATAGGATTTTGCTATGTAGATAGTCACATCAGGTTGTAAAGTTTAGGTTGTTTATAGATTGTAAGTCTAACATTATTTAAAAAAATGTTACCTTAAAAATTTGTGTCTTTAATTTCATGAAAATATGCACAACATAAAATAATTCCATTAAAAAAGAACGGATTGTCTTTACAAAGCTTAGCGCTTCGAGATTTTTGCCTAAAAGTCTTGAATTGTCTTTACAAATCTTAGGAGTTTCAAGATTTTTGCCCACAAGTCTTGAAAAATTTAGACTGAACCTGCCATTCTAGCTATAGACTTTGTATATTTGCCAAACAAGGACACCAAAGTAATTTAATTTTCCAACTAAAAATTGTTGACGAAAAAAATGGCTCAACACCAAGAGAACGTGTCAAGAAATAACATAAGAATAAAATGACAAGGGCCAAATAATGAAAACAAGAGATTATGCAACAAAAAATTGACAAAAATATGAAATTGTTTGAAATAGAATTGCAGCTTGGTAGTTTTGGTCATCTGAGGAGAGATAGAGAATTGAGCTCAGAAGTTTGGGCGTGTTCATGATGACGCCTGAACGAAGTTCCTCAATTTAATTAAAGAAAGGGAGGGAGTAGGGATGACAAATGAACCCAGCCGGGTCGGGACTCGAGAATAATCCAGAAAGCTGGGGAATTAACACGAGACGAGGGTGTAATTTTTTGCCTTGGCTAGGGCCGAGGTGTAGGTTTCGGGGTTGGGGACCTGGGGTATGCAATTTTTTTTGATATTGAGTGATGCTATTCTTGCAAATAATCCATATATACTCACTCATACAAACGTATATGATATTATTAAATGATTGTCATATCATCCAAAATGATTGTCATATCATCTACATTAATTAATGTAATTAAAATTTGAAATTCATATATACAATCAAATCATAAAATATCAGTTTATATGAGTAAGTTTGTATGAATAATTTATAAGAATAGTATTACTCTATGATATTATGTAAAATTATTTTATGTCCGTTAGTTTCTAATGCTTAGTAAAGCCCCTTATTTATATGTAAGCTCAAAGCCTATTATTCCACTTTTCTAAAGCTCGCCCAAGCCCAAGCCCAAGCCCCTTCCAAAAATTGAAAATATTAAGTAATATTGCTCTAGCCCCTGCCAAAAATTAAAAATATTAATTTAAATTGCTCCAATAAAAATTCAAACCCTCAACATTAAGCATAATGGACTAGAAAAGCAACCACTAAGCTATAGGACATTTCACTATAAGTATTGATTGCTAAATGTATATATTAATTACAAGGAAATAAAAATTAAAAAAAAAATTATACAACCAAGGCTTTCAACCCTTGTTATTGCAAAACACGGAGCTTCCCAGGGTACCTCGATCTTAGCCCTAGCACCAGGTTTTGCCATTCCTAGGAAGGAGATGTAGATAGATGAAAAGGAAGAAAATAATATAAAAATTGGAGGAGAAATATAGTAAAATTAGAGGGAGAAAAATAATATTTTATTAAAAAGATAAAAAATTGATATTCAAATAACTAAATATACTTATTTATAGTGCCAACAAACACAACTTGACTAGAAATTAAATTTTCATTTAGGAAATAGAAATCTAATCCAAATTACAAATAATAAAAATGACTTCTAAATGAAACAAAAACTATTTTAGGATATTAAATCCAATTAGAATTCCTTCTAATTTAAGAAGTCAAAATCCCTAAAATCAAACATAAATCCCTAAATTTATTCCTAACATATTCTACATCGATTCTTACCTGCTTGAAAGAACTCAACTCTTGGTGAGTTGTTAAGGAGGAAGTTACCAAAATACAGGGAAATGCCATGTCTTTTCTTTCATGAGCATAAGAAAGTTGTTAACCCAAATATTCATTTCATGATGGTCTAATAGAGTAGGCACACATGATTGAAAAATTGATAATCTTTCAATGGCTTTTAATGTTGGTGAAGAAACAACAATCACTATGGAGGAATTCACCAAGGACTTTTACCTAATGATAGGATGAGGTAAATCCAAATAGGAGTCACAACCTATGAAATCAACTTCTTGAATGATCTCATGAGTTTTTTTTTTTTTTTTTTCACATATGGATTCATCTTCACAAATAGGCTTCACATTTTCAATCTAATTCATCTTGCCCTCGATGTCAAATATCACCTTTAGATTCATGCCTATCTTCAAGATAAATCTTACTTGCTTTATCTTCTTCACTAGAATCATTCTCTTCCTCATCCTTACTAGTAATTTTATCTTCCAAAGGTTTACTCTTAATATTTTTCTCTTACTCACAACGCTTTGGAATAAAAATGGAAAGGGATTCGCAAGTTTTATTTGTTGAGGAAGGGGGCATCTACGGTAATGGTGAAACATTGGTATACATGGTATGTGATGGCGGTTGAATGTCTAAGGGTGACTTTTAGGGATATGACTGTGTTTGAGGTTTTATTCCTAGCTTTTGAATTAATTCAATTATAGCTTGCATTTGTTCACTGAACACATTTTTAATATCGTCTCCATAACCACAAGGTTCATTACGATTTCGAGATTAAGGACTTACCACTTTTGAAGATTCATATGTTTGAAGTTTACTACTTGAAGACATGCATGTGATGGTTATGGCTTTATATAACCCAAGTCTTGATAGAGCTCTGGCATGTAATAGTCAATAAAGCTATTTCTTACTAGACACTTCACTATCAATTATTTCATCTTGTGCCACATGTGTTGCAAGTGATCTTATTCTTTTTTCATATGGAGTAACTTGCTGCAAATTTTGGACATTTCAAGACTGCAAAATAGCCTCCAAGACCAAGGTCTTGTGAGCACAGGCTTCAAAATTTTGATGAGCATAGGCTTCACAAATTTTGGTTTGCTTTCTCACCAGTTTAGTTTCTAGGTATGTCTGAAAACTACCTGAACGAGGTGTGTGGGCGTCTTAAAATCACTAGACTATACCAAAATAATAGTGTTGATAAACAGTGACATATGAACAGTAACGATGAACAGTAATGGCTTGTTCCTTTTTTACTTGAACCTTAACCTAATTCATCATTTTTATATCTCTGTAAATCTCAATCTAGTTTCAACTAGTAAACCTAATCCTATTAGGCTTAATCTAACTAATTTTCTAGGCTTCTAAGACTAATAGTCCTAATTGTGTAAGAATTTAATCTCATTAAGTCTTTAATCATGCTTTTAACACTTAATTAGGTCCAACTCAATTTTTGTGTAGGCTTTTAATTAATCACATTAATTAGCCCATTAAGGTAATTAATTAAATTGGCCTAAATACTCCATTATGATTTAATTGATCAACTTAATTAAATAATGAGGCCATTTACTAGTTAAATAAATTTAATCAGCTACAAAAGGGACGTTAATGGACATATTTAATTACAAACTCCAATAAGTTTGCCTAGGACCCTATTATCTCATGACTGTAATGGGTCATACCTATTAAGTTTGTTCCATTCCACTATACGTCCAAAGTTAGACTCTTGAATTAAATACTCTTTCTGGAAAGCTTAAGAATTTATCTGATTAAATTATTTCTTTAAGCCCTATCCATTGAGAATCAAGTTTACATACCTATCCTTCATGGAATGCTAATAATTGGAGCCATGTATGATTTACCATGTTACCCCTCCAGTTACATCTTGAGCCCTTGATACCTGTTTTAAACCATTTAAATGAGTTGAGATTTATTAAAATAAATCTCAGTTTAAGGAAAAACTTTCATTAGACACTTGGCCAATATTCTCTCAAATAAAACCTTGTAAAACCATCAATGTGGTATTCTGCGATCTTTTCAGAGCCATGAATTCCATATTTATGGTATAGTGTCTATTAGCATACATATCTTAAAATCCCAACTAGCCAAGGTATTGACCTTACTCTTTTATATCTCACTTTTTATTCGAGTTAAATACCATAGCCTATAACCAGAGGTACACTATCCACTCAGAATTAAGATAGAGATGTCTTTACTGTTCAGGTGTAGAAATTCAAATTCAGTTACGGTATTTCCACAAAATGGATAATTTCTAAATGGTCCATGTTTAATACATTCATAATGCACAAGTGTCTTTGTCATGAAGTTAGCTACTTCAAATGGTTAGAGACTCACCATTTCCCTATTAAAGACAAACAACACAACAACCTCGTTCAAACAAAGCACCTAGCTTTTGTTTATAGGTTGTGAACTAGTTTTGAGCTGTGAAAAAGTCCTATGTCTCATATATACAGAAACTTTGTCAATGTACAAGCTCTAAAACCCTTAGTCATTGATACAATCACACTTGGGTAATTTACAAATAATAACTTTTATTAATTTATAACAGTAATGTTTATGCAATTATAGAAAGACATCTATACTCTTAGGGCAGATCTATAACAATCTCCTAGCTGCCCTTAGAGCAGATGTGACATATTTGCACATCTCCATGCTGCACAATCTATCATATGAGGTGGTACTTCCATTCTATATGCTTTCCACTCTTGTGGTTCCTAGGTTCCTAAGAATTAGCCACTGCCCCACTATTATTATTATAAAGTGTAATGGCCTTCTCTCTATCTGGAGTAACTTCCAAATATGCAATAAACTTATGGAGCCAAACTGTCTTTTTAGTTGCTTCACAAGCTGCTGTATATTTTGCCTCTATGGTAGAGTCAACAATGTAAGATTGCTTGATAATCCTCTATACTATGGCTCCACCACACAAAGTGAAAACTGATCTTGAGGTTAACTTTCTAAAATCTGAAGTAGATTCAAAATCTGAATCTGCATATCTAATTGATGTTAGATCACTTCCAGGATATACAAGCATATATCCCTCTGTCCTATGAAGATATATGTTTTACCATAACCCAATGCTCATAACCAAGATTTGATTGGTATCTGCTAACTACTCCTACTACATAGCAGATATTTGGCCTAGTACACAGCATTGCATACATGACACTCTCAACAAAGGAGGTATAAAAGATTCATCTTATTTCTTCCTCTTCTTGAGAAGTCTCCTAGGACTTCTCTTAAACTCCATGTCTGAAAGGTAACAATCCTTTCTTGGAGCTTTGCATTGAATACTTAGCCAATATCTTTTCAGTGTAGGAAACTTGAGGCAATAATAGTTTCTTGTTCTGCCTATCCCTTATTAATTGGATCCCAAGAACAAAACTAGCCTCTCTCAAAATCTTTTATTTGGAATTGCTCAGCCAACCAAACTTTAACTGATGATAGTATCGCTACATCATTCCCAATGAGTAGAATATCAACAATGTACAAAATGAGAAAGACAACCTTTTGGTTTTGTATTCTTTTATAGACACATGCATAGCTCGTCTACATTTTGAATAAACCATAAGTTTTGATAATTTAATCAAACCTTATGTTCTAAGACCTTGATGCTTGTTTAAGACCATAAATTGATCTCATGATATCTTTTGCTTGCACCATATAGATGCTTTTGTCAACATTTCCCTTTAAAAATGTTCTTGATGTCCATTTGCCAAATCTCATAATCACAATAATTAGCAATGGATAAGAGAATTTGAATTGACGTAAAGATGGCTACTGGTGAGAATCCCATTATAATCGATCCCTTCCCTTTCGGGTGTAACCTTTAGCCACCAGCCTTGCCTTGAAGGCCTCTAACTTTCCTATCAACTCCTCTCTTTCTCTTGTAGACTTACTTGCACCCAATGGGTTTTATCCCTTCAAGTGCATCTATAAGTTCCTAGATAGAATTAGAATACATAGATTCTTTTTTTGTTTCCATAGCCTTTTGCCACTATTGGCATCAATATCACTACTGCTTCTTCATAAGTAGTAAGATCAGATCATCTTCAAAAGTGTCTTGCGATACTCCTATGAATCTGATAGTTTGTTTTACAATTCTTCCACTACAACGAGGTACCATACAAGGTTGTCTTGCAGTTCTTCTACTACATTGAGACACTATAGGAAGTTGTATAACTAGATATTTAATTTGTTTTGTCCCAAAAGTAGATATCAAACCTTTTAAACTATTATCACTGACCGGTTCAAACTTAGTTTCTTTAGACATCTCTTTTAGAATAACTTTGCTTAGAGGCTTATAATTCTTCCATATAATGAACCTTTAAGTGAATTGCAGTCATATTGCAAATTACTTTCACATTAGATTAACAATAGAAGCATTATCCTGTAAGCACTAGAATTTAGCTTATGGTTTGGATGTCCAATGATGATTACCAAATGTACTATGCAGATGCAAGATCTGACCCAAAAAGACATTAAAAATTTAAGAAGGAACATCGAAAGGAAACCAAAATATGGGAAATAGAAAGTAAACACTGTGAGGAAGGTAAAAACAGAAAATGAGTGGGACCCACACCCCAATTAGAAATAGGCACACGCTTATCTATCAGGGTTTCATGCTCACATAGGTGCACGCATGGCAAATTAGGGTTTTGTATTTATAAAGGGGCGCACACCTGTCCGCTAGGTCACAATAGGCTCACGCCTATGGGCACGAAATCCCATATTGCCAAAGCATCATTTTGCAAGCCAGTGTGTAAGCTATATAAGAAAGGTGTAACTATTCATCCTGGTATTGAAATCTATTGATTCTCACACTTATGTGTTAATTGAGAGTCTAGAGAGTAGGAGATTTGGGAGGCTTTGGGTGTTGTTGAAGTCAGACTGATCCATTCCTTTCAGCTGCTTCTTGGAGGAGTCCATGATGTCTTCGGTGCCTTACAATGCAGTCAAGGGCATCCATTTTGAAGTCAAGACTCTGCTTCTAGTAGTTCCAGAATGTGGGTAATTCTTGAGGACATTCTATGTTTGTTTAAATATTTTTTTTGTTTGCTGAGAATCATGTTTAGGATTATTTAGGATATGCTAAAATGCATGTTTTCGGCTTATGTATGTTATAATCATGCTTAGGCTTGTTTCTACTATGATGTTATGTATGTTGAAGTTATGCAAGGATTATGAGCAATAACATGCTATATAGAATCATGCTAGGAATGTTATTATTATGTCTTTATTATATCATGATTACTTCTTCTTCTTCTACTCCTATTTTTTCCTTGTTGTTCATTGACACGTGTTCATTAATACATGATAGTGGACTCACAATTAATGGTGAGATACCATCACTTTGATATGAGCTATAATTGAATTATGTGCCATGCTTTGTTAAAATGTGAAATGCTATGATTAGAAACATGATTTAGGAATGATTTGTTTATGGTTCGATTATGAATGTTTTATCTCTTTTCCTTGGGGTGATAGAATCATGATTAGGTGAAAGTATGCTTCTTTTCTTTCTCTCTCTTTTTTTTTTTCCTTCTTGACTTATGGGAGTTGATAAGTAATGGCGGACTCATAGCTATTGTTGAGGAGCCATTACTTTGGTAATATCTCAATTATGTCAAAGTTATTTATTCTTGTTATTGTTCTTCTTTTCTTGAATATATTTGTATGGCACAAATATGACATGGTGTTTTAGTTTGAATGTTTAGGATATTGTTAACCTTTGTGTTGATTATATCAATGCCATAATCTTTTCTTCTATATCTCTTATTTTTGTGTGTTTTGGAGCTCAATAAGTGATAGATGGACTCACGATCGGTGATGAGAGATTTATTGCTTAGTTGGGTTACATCTTATATATTTGTGCCTTAATTTATATTTTTAATGCTTAAGTTATGCTCCAACTTTTTTTTTTCATGTTATTCATTATTATGGTTGATTAGAAGGTTTAAGTGAATGATTCTATATCTTTTTGTTTTCTCTTCAGTCTTGCATATTTATAAGAATTGATGTAATCCTTTTCCCCATTTCTCTATAGTTTCCAGAAATGTAACTTTATTCTCCTCCTTCATTTCTTTGTATGTATAACAAGTTCTCACCTCACATGCTAAACAAGGTAAAATGAGTTGTGTGATAAAATATATTAGGATCAATTGAAGTAAATATTAATATAATAAAAACTTTGGACTTAGCAAACCCAAGTGGTGGCCGGATTCACATTCGTTCGAGATTAATCTCGTACCTAACTTTCGGAACCCTTCTTTAAAAGGGCAAAGGTAGTTTAGGTCTAGAAGCAAGCGATCGGACATTTGTCCCTCACTATTTTTCATATGGTTAGCATATGGGTAGCAACTCCATTTCATTCTCTAGGCTTGCCTTTGTAGCTTGTTCTATGTTCCCTTAATTAAGTCCTTATGGGCACTGACACATTGTTGTGGTTGCAATTGCTCAAGAGAGATGGAAACCCTATTCATAGTGGCCACTCCACTAAAGATAAAAGATATTGATTCTAAATGAAATGCTAGGTCCTTTATTTTGTCATGTTAATGTCTATTCTTTGCATCACTACATTTACACACAATTGCACAACTTGCCTCATCTTTAGCCATGTGGCTTTGGTGTGAGTAGTCCTTGGCTCCATTCCAAAGACGACTCTTATCTTTGTCACCACCTTTAAGCACGTATCAATTTCTTTTGGTAGAAAAAGAGACTAACCTAAGTGAGCATTTCTCACTCCAAGAAGCCTTTGGACATTAGACCCTTTAGACTGAAGCCTCTATAGATGAACTTAGTAATTTTCCAATAGGATATCCCAAACCATTTACATGTATTTAGATGTGAAAACCTTGCATTAAGTCATAAATGACCAGAGGCTCGTATTAATTACCCATAGTACAACCTATATCACGATCTCTCTTTTTGACAACCTAGAAGTTGATAGTGACCAAGAAGAGGTCATCAACTCTTGGTTATTAAAAATGACAAAGAAGTTGAAAGTGACTAAGAGAAGGTCCACAACCCTTGGTAATTAAAAGATCGTGAATAAAGGTTGAACTTGAGTGAATCATCATGGGATTGTCATCATAATGTCTTGGTGAAAAGGAAATACATGCCGGAATTAGAGAGAGTAAATATCTTTATATCCCATGTTGATTAGAGATAAGCTAGAATCCTAGGAAAGCGACTATGTCAATTATGTGGGAGGAATAAAGTGGGAAGGATGTATTCTTGTAGTATGTTATCATATATGATTGTATCCATGCATACATGCATAGAATAGATCTATGTATCATTCTAACTAATTTGTTTTATAGCCATCATAGCTTGGATCAAAGAAGGTGGGTGTCGGACTAGAGGAGGTGGACACTTACAATGGGTAGAGGTTTTTGAGATCAGAGAAGAGCTTCGCGAAGAGACCAAAGAGGAACCGATGGCAATTCCACCACCAAATGAAGAGATGGAGAGAATGAGAGCTGACATGGAGACACTTAGGTAGTCAACGGCCTATTTAATTAAGATTTTGACTACTAGGTTGCCTTAGTCCACTTTAGGAGGTAATAGAACTGTGGGCAATAATAATGGTGATAGTGCTAGAATAAGCGACATCCAGGGAAAGGGACAAGGAAAAAGAAAAGGAAGACAAAAATGTTGATGTTGAATTTTTTGACAAAGATGACTACTTAAAGTCAAGGGGCTTGAATTTGTGAGGCAACTCTCTAGAGATGTGAAGAAATTGCAAACCATTATCAAGAAGAAGGGGTTAGAAGGTGTCAGTGATTTTTGTGACATGCAGTTAGATCTTCGACCCAAATTTTGCATGCCCAACTTGCTGAAATTCAATGGAAGGCGAGATCCAAAGACTCACTTGATGTAATATGCAGCTGTAATGGGAACCACTAGATTATCTAGGCAGCATGTCATTTGGATGTTTATTCTATCTTCGAAGGGTCTAGTAAAAACATGGCACCGCCAATTATAGAAATCTATACGAGAAGATTGGATGGAATTATTTGAGAGATTTGTAGATTATTACATTTATAACTCTCAGTTAGATGTTTCCATGCGAGGGTTGAAGACTACTCGGCAAGGAAATAATGAAACTTTTGCTACTTATATATCTAGATGGAGGGAAAAGGTAGCTTAGATGATCAACCGCTCTAGTGAGAGGGATTAAGTTTGCATGATCATAAAGGGCATTACCTATTTTCAAAGAGAAATCGGTAGCTATTCCAATGAAGACATTTGACGATCTTTATGAGTCAGGCATCCAAATTGAAGACTTAGAGGTATAAAGTAAGAAAAGTTTTCCAAAGTGACATCAAGGAGGGGGAAACTTCAAGCAAGCTGGTGGATTAGCCATCAAAAATGTTACTGTGAATGCTATTGGAAATCAAAGGAGGTTCGGTAACTTGGGATAACCACTATCTAAGGTCTTTGCCAACCTTCTTGCTTAGTCAATTCTTTTGCCTTTGGCACCAAATCCATTGCCAAATCTATTACCAAACTTCTTTAACTCGAAGGAATTTTGTGATTTCCATAATATTTTAGGGCAACACACTGACAGATGCACTCGTTTACACTATGGATTCAAAAACCCTATTGATTGCGGATGAATTCTTGATCTAGAGAAAGAGCAACCAAGCAACGCATAAATCTACTCCCAAATTATCGCAACGTTCCACCACAAAAGTCAACATATATGATTGGCTCTCACATGATTGAAGAGGACTTGATCAAAGCCTTTGAAGAAGAAGGTAAGACTCGTAATTGGAAGGCATTTTGGGTCAAGAAAGTGAGAAAGAGGCTGAGGCCAAGAAATAAGGTTTAAAGTAGGATGAAGTCAAAAAGTACAAAATGAAAGAAGAGGGCAAGAATCAGGATTTGAGTGGGAGTGGTATAAAAAAAGGAAGAAGAAGAAGAACCACAACATGCAGTTCCTTTGGTTGCAAAGGCATATACTAAGAGAAAGGGATGAGTCTCTATTGCTATTAAAGGATATGATGACCTTATAAAGGTACTCCAAGGTCGAAGTTTGTTTGTCTAGTGATGAAGAGACTGACAAAGATGTAAAGAATAAGAGAGATGAGGGGAATGAAGAAAGAGAGAGTGTAAAGGAGGAAAAAGAAGAAAAAAAAGGGCAGGGAAGTTTAGAAGGCAAAAAAAGTGGCAACCAAGTGAAGAGAGCTAAGACCAAGAAGATACAAAGTCGAGCAAATGATGAGCAAATGGGATAATGAAGACACAATTTTTAATTTCTAGGGGCATTATCATTCAACCCCCTATTATTTGAGGAAACATCAAGCGACCCCTCAGATTTTCTAAAATATACAATTAACCCATAACTGTTACCCTCCGTTAAGTCAAACTTTAAAAAACAAGGGTAACAATGTAATTTCAATTCGAATACAAAAATCTGAATTAAAATATAATATAAAATTATTTTTTCTCTAACCCCTAAAAATATAAAACATAAAACATAAAAAACTAATTTTTCTCTCTCCAACTTTTTTTTGTCTTTTTCTTCATCTTCTCTTTCATCTCTTCTTTCTCTTTCTCCCTCTTCTCTTCACAGTCACACGTTATCATCTCCTCTATTCATTCTCTTTTTTTTTTTTTTTTCAATTTTCTTTGTCTTTTTCTCCTCTTCTCCTTCATCTCCTCTTTCCCTTCCTTCCTTCTTTCTTCACAATCATACAGTTTTCATATTCTCTCTCCATTTTCTTTCTCTTCCTCTTCTTCTTAATCTCCTTTTCCTCTAGTCTTACTCCTCTCTTCACACGATTTTCATCTTCTCTCTCTATTTCTTTTTCTTCATTTTTTTATCTTTTTCTTCCTTTTCTCCTTCATCTCCTCTTTCTCTTTCTTCCTCCTCTCTTCAAATAAACAAATAAACTCCCGAGGTTTGCAATCGATTTGAGAAAAAAACAAAATTTAGATTCAATATTAATAATAATTAAAATAATTAAAAATCTAGTCCTAATTTTAGTTAAATCATTAGTCTAGCAGCATCATATCGTGTGGTTGATAGTGAATCTAGAGGTGATGGTACAGTTGGATGGACTTTTTGTTTTTTTTTTTGGGGATTTTAGAGTAGTGGCAACTATGTTGTTGGATTTTTGTGTAGGGCGGTGGTGTTAAGGGGTTTTCTTACGTGGCTGTAGTGGCGCGGTTTCGATGGTTGTTTTGGGGTTGAGGAAGACTAAAAATCTTACAAAGAAAGCGAAAGAATGTGGAAAAAGAAAAAAGAGAAGTTGATTGTGTGAGTGTTTGTTTTGCAAGAAAGCGAAGGCAAAAAGAAAGGCGAAAAATGATAGCATTGGTTTTAATAGCATGGGTAATTATGGATAAAATGGGAATAAAAATACAAAAAGTTTAACCTTTATAATAAATTATAATAATTGAAAATTTTTGAAAAGTCATGACTGCTTTTAGACCTGTCAAATAGTAATTTTGAAAAATGTGTTGTCAAGGGTAAATGGGTAATTTTATAGATTTTTGGAATAGTCTAGTCAATTTAAAAGAATAGAGGCTAACAGCAGGGTGTTTACATTATATTTTTGAAAACTCAAGGGGTTTATTGATGTTTCATGAAATAATAGGGGTTCGAATATAATACCCCTAATTTCTAGGATAGTTTTAGCGAGATGAGAGGGAAAAGAAAAAAGGTGTTAATTTCTATGATAGTCTTAGTGGGGAAGAGGAAGTCATAGAGCAAAGTGAGGGAAATGAAAGGGTCCTGGAAAGTTTATGGAATAACTTTAGTGATAAGGATAAGAACAAAGAAGACAAAGGCGAAAGTGAAGAGGTGTAGGGTTTGACTAGGAGGGGGTGATTCTATACAGGCCTAGTCCACGACAAAAGCAATGAGATTGCTGAGAAAGAGGAGAAGAAAGAAGAAGATAATGCGATCTTGAAACAACTTAAGAAGACCCAAGCCAATGTTAGTATTTGGGATCTTCTCATAGCTTCATAAAAAATAGGGAAGCGATGGCAAGGATACTTACTAAAATGCCCATTTTAGTCTTATCGACACTAGAAGAGATGGTTGCTATAGCGATCTTAAAAAATAGAGAAAGAGCGGTGAAAGGTGAGATCATTTTAAGGAATGAAGGAAAAGGTGTCATTAGTTTTTCTGATAATGATCTACCTATTGAGGGGAAGGAGCATAACAAACCCCTCTTTATAAGTAAAAAAATTGGGGGTAAGAAGACTTCTAGCGTAATTGGTAGATGATGGGTCTGCCATTAACTTGGTACCTTACAAATTGCTACATAAGTTTGGGATTAGAAAAGAGGATTTAAAGACCTCCCATATGGTAATACAAGTTTATGATGATTCTCACATATGTGCGATTGGAACTTTCAAGTCTTTGGTTAAATGGGGCCTATTAAAGCTACAGTGGAGTTCACTATGCTAGATATACTAGTAACTTTTGCTACATTGTTGGGGCGTGCATGGTATCATCTGTTGGGAGGGGTTCCTTCTATATGCACCAATTGATCCGGTTTAATTTGGATGGTGAGATAATCACAATTAAGCCTGAGCCATCACTAGTTATTGCTGCAATGAGTGTCTCTGAGGGAGAAATACCCCACATGAGCGATTTAGGGTGACAATGATTCATGATATCAATCTGGTTATTGTTGGGATAATGAAAAAAATAGGGATATATGCCTGTTGTAGGGTTAGGCAAAACTTTTGTTGGTGTCCCCACTTTGCTAGAGTTGAAGGGTTAGACTGACAAGAGGGGGCTGGGTTATGACTTAGGAGAGGATAATCAACTAGCTAAAGGGAAAGCAGATTTAGGTTCCCAAGAAAAAGGTAATCAAGTTTGTCAAGGCCAAAGAGCCCTTGCGCACCGGAGGAGCTGAGCCATGGGAGCACAATGGGATGATCCAACCACGATTCGAGATCTTCCATGATGTGGTGGATTTCAAAGCTTTGATAGAAGAAGACAAGTTGGAAAAGACTATAGAGAAGTTGAGCATTAGTGAAGAACCTGCATATGAGTGGTTAACTCTAGATGAGTTGGTGGCCATGGTAGAGGGTGACATTGAAGATGTTCCTATTGAGGATGATTTTGTCTTTATTTCCAATTTGTTTAAGGACGATGTTTTTGCTTCTAAATTTGATGCAATGAAATCTTCTTTTGCTTACTTGTGTGATTTTTTTCCTGATGGTTACATACATGATTCTCATTTTACAAGCATAGTTGACATTCATTCCCTTCAATCGCATTATATTAATCTTGGTACAACTCTTGAATAGAGAGAGAGACATTTGAAAAATACTAAAAGAAAAAGAAGAGGCCTTTGTTTGGTCCTATAATGACATGCCTAGGATCCACAGAAGCATTATCTCGACTTTTCCATACATGAGGACTATAAAATAAAAGCTAAGAAGGTTGAGACCAAAATGGGCGCAGTTGATTAAGGAAGAATTAACCAAATAGATCGATGCCAAGTTCTCGATGTGATAAACTATCCTGAGTGGCTTTTAAACATTATATCAGTTCCTAAGAAAGATGATAAAGAGAGAATGTGTGTTGATCACAGAGACTTGAACAAATCCTCTTCGAAAGATGACTTTCCATTACCACATATTGATGTTTTGGTAGATAATGCAGCCACAAGCAGAATGTTTTCTTTTGTCGAGGGGTTTTCAGGGTATAACTATATCATGATGGCAAATGAAGAGAAAATAAAGATAAAATTTACATTGAGTAGGGAACTTATTGTTAGAAGGTGATGCCTTTTGGGTTGAAGAACACAAGAGCTATGTACTAGAGAATGGCTACCACATTGTTTCATTACACGATTCATGGAGAAATAGAGGTCGATGTTGATGAAAGATCAAACGGTGGAATGACTAATGTCAGGTAGCATTTGAGAATATCAAGGAGTACTTGTCAAATCCTCGTGTTCTTAGACCACCGAAGGCACGAAGATGATTAATTTGGGGTCATATCATATACTACCCCTAAGGTTTCACATTATATCACCCATAAACATAGTTTCATATTTGTATTATTTCAGTCCTCAATGTTTGCATATATATATTATCTTAGTCCAATTGACTTATCCTATTTATTTTTTTCACAAATGGATAAGGGCATTTTTGTTAAAGTAATAAATAACATGTAGCTTCTATTATATACTTTTAAAAAATGCTTTGATGAAAATGTCCTTATTCGTTTATAAAAAAGTAGACAAAATCAATCAATTCGACCTAGATGATACAAATATGCAAGCCTTGAGGATCAAATTGATATAAATACAAAATAATGTTTATAGATGATATTATAGCAAACCTTAGGGGTAGTGTATAATATTACTCCTGCTTAATTTTGCACTTAGCAATTGAAGAAAAAACTATTGGAGCTATGCTGGCGCTAACAGATGAAAGTGGGATAGAACATGCCATTTAGTATTTGAGCAAGAGGTTCTTGCGCTATGAAACAAAGTATAGCTAGGTTGAGAAGACATGCTTGGCTATGGTATGGGCATTGAGGGAATTGCGTCATTACTTCTAGACCTATCAAGTGAAAGCTATTTCAAAATCTGATCCAATGCAATATTTATATGAAAAACCTTCTTTTATGGAAAAACTAGCAAGATGGTTGGTTCAATTTTTGAGTTTGATGTAGAATACATGACTAAGAAAGTTGTAAAGGGAAGGATAGTGGCTGAATTTCTGGCCATAAGTCCAATCTAAGGCGATGAACCTTAAGAGGCAAATGTATTTTGATGGAGCTGTAAATAGAAATGGGGTAAGAATAGGAGTTATTTTGGTTTTGCCTAGTGGAGAGATATTGCCAGTGGCCAAGAGATTGAATTTCAAGGCCACTAATAACATGGCTAAACATGAAGCATGCACTTTCAATTTAGAAACTTTGGTTGCAATGAGGGTTGAAGAAGTTAAAGTTTTAGGAGATTTGATGTCGGTTGTTTCATAGGCCAAGGAAGAATGGGATGCCAAAGAAGATAAGCTTAAGCCATATACAGAGCATATTAGGCTATTGGTGTTTTGATTCAAAACATGTACTTTCACGCATATGGCATGAGATGAGAATCAGGTAGTTGATGCTTTGGCCACCTTGGCAACTGTATGTAAAAAAGACTAAAGAGATTTGGATCAAGCTTTTGATAATGGTGCAAACATGGGCGGTTTCTTAGGGAGAATTAAGGGTGATGGAATTGATTTCAAAAGAAAAACCATGGTTCTGTGATTTAAAAAGATAGATAGAACAAAGAATCCTTCTTGAGAAGGTAGATGAGAAAGACAGAAGAATTTTGCGATGGCTTGCACAACAATTCACATGTCATGATAGGATTATGTACAAGAGAATGGTGGATGGAGTGTAATTATAATACATAGATCAGAAGGAGGCTAGAAAAATTATGAAGGATGTACATGGGGGCATCTATAGACCACATATGAATGGATTGGTGTTGACAAAGAAAATCATGAGATGTGGGTTTTTCTGGTTAACCATGAAGGCAGATTGTGTCCAATTTGTGAAGATGTGCCATCAACATCAGATACATGGAGATTCAGTACATTAACTAGGGAATTACAAGTGATGTTGTCACCATGGCCACTTGCGGTTTGAGGTATTGATATTATATAAGAGGTGAAACCATCGGCTACCAATGGCCATTATTACATTGTTGTGATGATTGATTATTTCTCTAAATGGATAGAGGTAGAATGTTTCAATAAATTAGGGGCAAAACAAATGAACAAGTTTATTGAGAGGCATATAATATGCAAATTTGGGGTACCATATCATATAGTTACAAACAATACGATGAATTTCAAGCAGAGACTAAGTTGCTATTACAAATATACAGTATCAGGCATCACAAGTCTTCTCCGTATAGACCACAAGCTAATGGGGCTATAGAGGCTACTAATAAAAATATCAAGAAGATGCTTGCTAAAACTATGCAAACATATATGTTGTGGGGATATAGAACAACAACAAGAAGCTCAATTAAGGCAACTTCATTCTCTTTGGTTTATGGTGCCAAGGCAATTTTAGTGATCGAAGTAGAGATACAGCTAGCTAGAGTTTTGTTGAAGGCAAAAATTCCAGAGGATCGGTAGGTAAGAAATAGATGAGAGCAGTTAGCATCGTTGGATGAGAAGAGAGCAAGGGCATTCTATTATATGCAATTGTATTAGTAGATGGTAGCCCGAGCTTTTAATAAGAAGGCAAAGAAAAGGAAGATTAAACAAGGTGATTTGGGGCTCAAGCAAGCTAGGCCTGTCATTTTTAATCCAAGGGGAAATTTTAGGCTAAATCGGGAAAGACATTATATGGTAAAGAAAGTAATGTCCAGTGGTGCTTTCAAGCTGTCGGACAGGGAAGGCAATGAGTTTATGGAGCCTATGAACATTGATAGATTGAAAACATAATATGTGTAAGAGGAAACTAATTAACCAGAAAACTTGAACAGGCTGGTTAATGAAATGAGTTGTTTCGTGTACACATTTTATTATAATAAGTTGTAATTTGATTAATAAATAAATGCAATGTTTATAAACAAGTATGTTCTGACAATGACTTTCATTATTGCAATAAATGGAAAAAAATCTAACAAAAGAAGGCAATAAAATCAATGTCTTCATTGTCACTTCGTTGATGGCTCAGGTGGATAAGGTGAAGACTGTTGTTGGACATAATCCTTGTAGCTGTCATCTATCACAAGATTTAGAGATTGAAACAAATTACTTTAAATAATGCTAAGGCCAAGTCTCTCAAACACAGGTAAGAAAACAATCAAAAAGTTATAGACACCAGATTTTTAAGGCTCGATGATGAAATAAAGATGAATGTTGAGTAATAGAAAAGGCCAAAAAGCCCTTGGAAGCCAAAGGGAGAAAGGTTAGAAGAAACCGACTAAAAGCCTAAAAAATTGACACATGAGTTTAAAAAATCACATAAATCAATACAAAAGGAATCTATTGATGAGTCATATATTGTTGCAAAGCTATGGATGTCTAGTTTTCATAGAAATTTATGGATCACAAATTGGAGTTGAACTCAAATAGTTATGCATGATCAAACAGACGAAGGTCAAGGGAGGACTGCACTGAAAAGTTACAAAATTGGAAGGTTTGGTGGACCACAGCCGGTCGACTGTTAGAGTGCTGCCCGACTATCTACCCATAGTCGATCGGTGGTCTCCCAATAGTTGGCCAGTGGTTGTCCTTTTATAATTGGCAAATTTCAATTCCAACCTTCCATATTTGATTTCTTCCTTCCTTTTTCAACTCAGCCCCTCAACTATATAAACCCCCTTTTCCTCACTTTGCAAGACATCCAGAAATCATCTCTCTCCCTCTAGGACATACTTGTGAGAATTCCAAGTAGTCCTTTCTAATCTAATATTTTTCGGGCATTTTATATTGCTCTAAATCCAAAAAGAGTACATCCTGATACTAGTTCTCTCTTTTCTTTGTTTATTTCTTCTTTATTTTTTATGCTTTAGAATAAGCATGCTTATGTTTGTTTATGCTTAGAATAAGCATATCCATATTTTGTTTTGATAATTAGAAGCATGTTTAGGGTTATTATGAATTATTTTAACCGTTGTTTGTTTTGCAAGATGGAAATGCATGTCAAGGTAAGTCCGTTTTTCCTCCTTTATCTAGAATCATGATTAGGAGTTTTATTTTCTTTGGGAATTCTTAGAATCATGCTTAAGAGAACATGTCTAGAATCATACTTAAGAGCCCATATCTCGAATCATGCTTTAGAACACATGATTAGAATCATACCAGGAAGACTTATAATTGTTTTGAAGTATGTTAGGAATTAGCATAGATTAGGCAAGAATTCCATGTTTTGCCATGATTGCTTGAACTACGCTAGAATATGCCATGATTTACTACACACTACAAGAAAATGGGCTTTTTACCGCAGGCCGAAACCGCGGTAAAAATCCTTCTACGGTGGGCATACGGCGGTTTAAGCCCGTCGTATAAAATGGCGCCGTAAAAACTTATTTTACTTTTTATCACGGTTTTGACCCGCAGTAAAAAGTGTTTAACCGCGGGCTCAACACCCGCCGTAAACATTCGTAGTCTGGATATAAATGTATTTACCGCGGGCTTGTAGCCCACCGTAAAAAGTCCGTGTAACATTATTGCTCTTTTCTTGCACTTTTTAATGAAGCCTTTTAAAATATATTTTAAATAAAACAAATATTTTAATAGGTGGGAAAAATGCACCAGGTGTCTCAACTAAAGCCTGTTTAAGCAAAGTGATAAAAAACAAAAAAATTATGGTCTGACAAGCTTGGTTAAAGTCATTTAATGCTTTATCTACTTTATTATACGCCTTAAAGAGCTTTTTTACATTTTATTACTCCAGGAATGGCCCTCACTCCTCCCTTCGCAGGCCCACCATAAGTTGGCTTACCCCACCCGAAATCCACGTGCATTAATTCAAGCAGAGCCCATAATCCCATTACACTTTGAATCATAATTGCCCTCTCTCAAAGCTAATTAAAAAACTTAAAAAAGGTAAAATCCTCTACATGCTATACTTTATGCGAACTGTCTAGCTATACTTTATGCGAATTGTCGAGCCAATCATGGAAGATGGAAGATGGATATACTTTGCGACTTGCCTCATTTGATACACTTTGTGTGCCATAGTTATCATCCCAATACATGGTGCTAATTCGATAAATTTGCCTTACTGTCAATACCTATTTAAACATCGCAAAAACAGGATTTGATAAATCATCCATACAAAGTGGCTCAATTCAAAATTCTGACAAGAGACAGAGGGAAACGAATCAGATGAGCATACTGGACATAGATCCTGTCTAATTTCTTCCAAAGACTTTTTCCTTTTCTGATGTATTACCTACAGAAATCACATAACACTCAAAAGTAAAATTTTGTAGTTCATATCTTCCAAGGAACAAATGACAAAAAAAGATGTGGCTTATACCAGAAACCCAACTGCTTGTCTAATATAATTTAGTTCATGCCAAGAAGTCCCTGCAAACTGCATTATGTAATAATGAGACTCAAAATATATATTCCATCAAATCTGTTGATCAAGTATTGCCAGGCAAAGTTAGCATTTACCTCCTCCTTTGCATTGACTATCCATTTCTCAAGTTCTGCAAGACCAGATTTCACATATTCCCCATTTGAGAATGTGCAACATTCACGTCGCAGCAGAAGACTGCAAAGAAATAACATATAATATTGAGCGTAAACAAGCCAATGGTTACTTCAAACAGAACTCTCGACAACATGATCACTTACCTGTTAAAAAGCGATATGTTGATGAAAGAGAAAACCTGGGTAATGAGCTTGCAGATGAAAAAAGAAGGTACCCATATGCAAATTTTTAGGTAAGACGGTAACTTAAAAAAAAAAAAAAAGAACACTCAACAATGTGATATTACAACGTTTCAGAGGAAAACAATAGGAAAAATTGAACAAGTCACCAGACAACCCCAAACTTATTGACTAAACTTCAATTAAGATATAATTGATTGATCAGACAGTCAATTCTCTTGAGAAGCAAAAAGCTATTTTACAACCAAGGCAATAGGGCTTCCAAAAGGGTAAATTATCAAGGACTCATTGGTTGTACAACATAGACAATAGACTAATAAAACTCCTCATTTTGAGGATGAAATTAGGTTATTAATCAATTGAATGCCAGATTATTAACTGTTACATTATAACATTATTTACTGTTACTAATCCCCCATGTTTTACAAGCACTTGCAAGTACTATCAACAAAATATCCAATGAACTTACAAGCCTTCCATTCGATACTCACATTCTTTCTTCAGGATCCCATATGACGAAGGGCTAGAACTTGAAAGAGCAAATTTCAGCTTTGGAAAGACATATTTATGCAAAAAATTTAGTAGTCCTCCTTCATGCCTGCAAACAACCAGACAGAAAATAGATAAAGACAAACCCCAAAAAGATAAACCATTTTTGCATAAATATAAACCACAGCAGAAGACGCAGTAACATCATTAGGAAGATAAAAATATTTTCCACATAGAACATAAAATCAAATGAAGGATGTAAAACGAGTCAAGGTCAAGCAGAGAAGAGGTACACGAGCAATGAAAACCCATCCCCGATTTCATCATATTACCTAAATATAGTAGCGTTAGTAGCTTCTATCAATTGTAAAGCAACCGCAAAAAAATAAGTTCCCAATATAAACTCTCAATTCACCCAAATATCTACAAACCCCACCCATTAGTGCAGTTCCAACAGATGCCAAGTTCCGTTCACTTAATCAAATCACATCTAAGCACAGAACAACGATATCACTTGGATGTTGCTAGACCAAAGATTTAATCGAAATCGAAACCAGATTTTTAATTATTTCAATTATATTAATAATTATATCAATTATATCAATTGAAACCGAAATTGATACACTTACAGTCGGGGGATCGAGAAGAGGAACCGAATCTCAGATTTTCTACTTTTGAGAGGGCGAGATAGAGAGATCAAATGAAATTATTCTTGGATGAAGGCGCGATGAAGGGCACGACGAAGGGCACGATGGAGGGTTCACTGTCTCCTCCACGTTGGTGAAAGCCTTTACTTTGACTGGTAATGGAGGCTTCGGGGTTGGGAAAGATACGTTTTTGGTTGATGTAGAAGTTGAAGCTAAAGCTGAAACTGAAAGCTTTTTGTGCTCTTGTTGGTGGCGAGACAGACAAATATAATGAAAGGGATGATGAAAGGCACGATGAAATAGACGATGAAGGGTGAGACAGGCGGGATTTGAGAGGAAATGAAAATTTTGCAGAATTAGGGATTTGAGAGGCGGGAGCATGAAAGGGGGAAATTACAATAATTGATTTATATACAATAATTTTAGTGTGGGCCAGAAACCGCCGTAAAGCCCATAAATTTTACTGCAGGCCACTAAACCACCGTAAAGTTCCACTACAAGAATTTTTTACATATTTGTCACTTCAGAATTTTTTTATTTGGCAGTTTTTAAGAAAAGTGAGAAATTTAACCATGTCTTAAAAGTCAAATCTATTAATTCATCTTATTTGTCACTTTTTGTCTTTATTCAATCACATATATATCACATTTGTATAAAAGTTTGACAAGTATGTGAAAATGTAATTTTTTTTCTTTTCCCTCTCAAATTTCCCTATTTCTTTTCATTTTTTCTTTCAAATATGTGAATATAATATTTAAAATTTTAATAAATTTATTTAAATATAATTAAACAATATAATTTATTTTTAATATAAAATTAAAAATAATTTTTAAAAATCTTTAAATTAAAGATACATTATTACATGTATGAAAAGAATAAATTTTTAAATATTAAATTTTATAAAAATGAATTTTTAAATGTAGAAATTTTATGAAATAAAAAAATTATTTTTTAATTTCAAAGTGATGAAAATCACATTATTTAATTGCTTTGATAAAAATTAAGTAATTAATAATATCAAAAAAATTTTTTTGTAATAATATAATATTTTAAATATGCAAAAAATTATTATAATTTATTTTAAAAATTAAATTAAAACATTTAGTGCTCTAAAAATTATAAAAAATTAGTTTAATGGTGTAAATGAAAAAGTTTGAAATATAGGGACTGAACTGAACTGGGTACTATTTTGATAAATTTTAATACAGATGGATTTCCGTGAAATTCACAATCTTATATAAAGAAAATGAAAACCCTAGCCGTCCTAATTTGAAATCCCAAAATCTTACATTTCCCTCTCCACTCCAAAATCTTCGAAGAAGCCATGGAAAGGCTTCTCTACTCATCCTCTCCAACCCATCTCAACAATACCCATCTCAGGTTTTCTCCTCTCCTCTCTCGCCTCCCCCGTTTTGACTCACCAAAAGTTGATTTTTTCGCTCCATCATGACCTGATTCCAGGCGAATCGACTCCGTCTCCTGTAAAAACCAGAATCCATCTCAGCTGTCTTGTTATTCCTCATCGAAATTGAACAATTCCCATTTTTCCTCTTCCTCTGGAGATGACGCGCTGAATGAGTCAATACCCAGTTCTCATTCTCTCGAGCAGATTGGCGCAGAAGCTGTTCAGTAGAAAAAGGTAACGTTTTTCATTCAGATTAATGGAGAGTTTTTGTCTTTTATTTTATTTTTGGGTTGCTTTGATTTGGGGTTTACTGAATTGTGTGGATATATGGTGAATCGGGAGTTATAAACAAGTAGCTTCTGAGAAATGGGCTGTTTGATTGTTAGGAAAATAGAGAAAAGAGGAAAGAAAGTTAGAGCCTTTTGGTTTTTTATTTTATTTTTTAAAATTTTGTATTACTGGCAGTTTGATACAGTAAAAAAAATGACAATGAAATGGAAATTTATATGATTGGGCTCTCACTGTTGGCAGAATTAATTAGTGATTAGCTGGGAGAAATTGTAAATAATAACAATTTTCTGTTATTTCATGGCATCGAGTTCAAAAAATTTTCTATAGCTAAATGGGTTTTTTGGTATGCTTAAGAGTCTGTTTGATTCTTTCAATTAGATAACTTTATATGGTGTAGAATAAGTGTATTTATTACAATAATTGGATGAATATCTATCCCATTGGTTGGAATCAATTCCTTGCAGCCACTGCGAAGGTTTACTTGATCCCCATGGAGGTTTAGAGGGGGCACCTTGCACTGTTCCCCTGGACTAGTCTGTATGAACACCAAGGTTATAAAAAATGTATATATATCGCCATCATGTATCCTATGCCTTCTTCCACACCACAAGTATCATAATCCTGCTTAAAACTGCTGAATTCTTGTAAATAAACAATTCACAATTAATTTAATCAGAATTTTAGTTCCCATTTTTCATTGCTTGCTGAACTAAAAAAGTCTGCTAGGGGTATAATGCTTGCTGAACTAAAAAAGTTGATAGAGGCTAACCCCCTTTTCCGCGATAAGCTTCAATTTCCTACCTTGAAGAATTCGAGGCTGCGAACACTAATTAATCAGAGGTCTTTGAGAAGTTCTATGCTTTTTTGTGTGTTGGACTTTATTCTTTTGGTTATTGATTTTAAGCCAAGATATTCACATTTATTGGCATTTGAACTGCAGTTTAAACTGGCAGCATCAGCTTTGTAAAAATCCAAGGCCAAATCCTGACATAAAGACCCTGTTTGTGGACCACAGTTGTGGACAGCCAAATGGAGCTAGAGCCCCATCCTCTGTTACCAATCCCTTAATGGGTGCTGTTCCGAAGGCCGCCGGTTTTCCACCATTGAGTGCTCATGGTGTAAGGGAAATTTTTTTTAAAGATTTTATATTATTAAGCTAATTTGAATTTCTAGAACTTGAACTTAAATGTGTGTTTACAGCTATTTCAGCCTCCTCCTGCTGTTCTTTCAACATCTCTTGCTGGATGGATGGCTAATGCATCTCCTGTGCCTCACCCTGCAGCTTTTGCAGGGCCTATAGGTTTGACTGCTCCTAATAATGCAGGTACCTATAGAAAAACTTATGTTAATGAGCAGTATTTTAAATTTTAAAGCTATTTAGTTTCCTTTTTTTTCTTTTAAATGCCTTTTAAATTGCCTTAATACTAATAATTACATATATAACATGTAAAAATGTGATCTGAAGCCATGCCAACCTATTTCTGTTTTGTAAACATTAAATCACAAATAAAAGGATAATGAACATTACCTAATGAACCAGATGTGGAGCCATCGGTTGCTGCCTGCCTTGAGAAGTTAGCAAAATTTGGTGATTACCAATGGTATATTGTACTACTGTGCTTTTAGAATATGTGTGAGATATATTTAATGAGTTAATTAGTTTTGTTTAGAAGTGGTATATCTCTGATATTTAGTGATAAACTGGAGCCATATTCATGCTTTATATGCTTTTGTTATGAATGTTAATTAGGATTATTTCTCTTGTGCAGTAATAATGCCATGGGGCTTTGGTCTAAAATTAAGGGAAAAGGTACTGAATATAAGAATCCTGCATTAGTTGGACAGGTATTCTTATTGACATTCTTTATGATTCTGCATTCTTGGATCTCGAATTTCGCTTTGTGCTCACTTAATACGTCCATTGACTGTTAATGCCCTTTTGTACTTTTGGTTGTGTAGGCCATCTTGAAAAATCTTCCTCCATCTGAAATGATAGATTCCTGCTCTGTAGCATGTGCTGGATTCGTTAATGTTGTGTTATCGAAAAAGTGGATAGCAAAGGTGTTTGCATATTCTTGTATTTTTATGCTTGATCTGTAGCTTCTTCTTTTTCTTTTCTCCCTCTATACGTGGAATATGTTAGAGTTTATTGTATTGATGTCATTTTGTAAGGCCAGTTGTTTGTTTATTGCATCTGTAGAGCATTCAGAAGATGCTTGTTGATGTTATTGAAACATGGGCGCCAAAGCTTCAGATTAAAAGAGCTGTGGTTGATTTTTCCTCACCTAACATAGCAAAAGAAATGCATGTTGGCCACTTGAGATCTACTATTATTGGTGACTCACCAGCCCGAATGCTTGAGTTTTCAAATGTTGAAGTTCTTCGGCGGACTCATGTTGGTGATTGGGGTACACAAGTAGGTTTGGTTTCTGAGGATTCATATTCTCTAGGGTGGAAGAGATGCGCGAGCTGTTCCAGAGTGAAATGAGTGAGAGAAAGTAGAAGAGAAGTTCTACTGGGAAGAAGAAGTCCAAGAATTCATTTAAGAGCAAGTCACGATATGTTTTACCTCATTTATTTTCTTCCTGTTTGAGGATCTGAATTCTTTGTGCTACTTGTGAATTAATTTCCAACTTGAAATCAACATCTAAAAGCCAACTTCCTATTTCAATAATTTATTAAAAAAAAAGTTGCAGCATTCTTGAAGCATTGGGCCCCTTGAATATAATGAAACTTTTAGGGTCTGTTTGGCATTATTTTAAAGTTGTTTTTGAAAAATTATATCATAAAAAATGAAAAGATAGACAAGTTCTGTGCCTACAAAATTTGATCATGTGCTGTTCTATGGTTAATATTTTATTCTTCTGTCTTTTGTTCTGTCAATCGAAGAACAGATTTCTGAAATAGCAGAACATGTTGCTTAATAATTTTAATGCTTTTTTTCCCAAGAGGATAACTTCTTGGTTAGATATTTGCTGGCCGAGGAAGAAGTCTAGAAATCAAATCCTCGTGGCACCAAAGTCAAAGAGCAATAATTGCTGTGGTCATTGGGGTAGATAAGGTGGTGGAACTGTGGTTTAAAAATAAAAGAAAAAATTAAGTAAACTTTACACCACTTTGGCTATCTTCATTTGCTTTCTGCCAATCACTCTCATTATCTTAGTTTGAGCCTACTGTAAAGTGCACTTGACACCTCTGAGAAAATTTATATGCATTTGTTTTCATTATGTGGTTGAACTTAGAGAGGAAAGCGGAAAGATAGTATGGTTTTTCTGTTCACTGCTTTGTGATCAAATAGCCTGCTTTTAGTTTCAGGTTTCCTGCTACCTTTAGTCATTGTGTAGTCATCGTGCACGTTGTTCCTCATGCTAAATAAATCTGTTTATTATGCCTTAGATCCAAGTTTGTCAGAAGTTAAGCATCATTGGAATTGATTAATCTTGATGCTGCTAATCAACTATATGTAAATAGCATAATCCACTTTCTTGGCTCTGTCTCTCAGAGTAATAACCATCCCCATATGCAATGTGGTCCTTATAACCATCCAAGTAGCTTAGCGATTATTTTTATTATTAGGCAATTCCAAATGTTTGCTTTGCATTCATCTCTTGTTTAATTTATTGACTAACAACTCTAGTAATGTGAGTGCATATGTGCTAATTGTTGTGATTCGCTACAAAATTATGAAAGAAAATTTTCTCACATTAATCTGGTTGGTGTTTCAGTTATAAGTGCAAATAGTGTGCCTGATGGCATTTAAGAAGTACCAGTGTACATTGTGAAGTTGCGAATTATGTGTCAGCCTGTTTCCTCTTAGGATCATTCTGTGAAACAATTCTACACAATTAAAATTGAGAGGAGATAAATTTTGTGGTAAACCCATCCAAGATGTTGGGGTTGGTTGAGTAATAGATATTAAGTCGGTTAGCTTGCCATCATTTTACTTCAGTTACACATTTGATGTATTTTTTCATAAATTTATAATCCAGTTGGGTTTTTTCCCCCCTTGTAATGAAATGTCGTTTCATTTGTATTTTGTTATATTAAATTTCAACCATTGTTTAGGTGCGATAAATAATATTTTGTGGAGATCTCATTCTATTAGTACTCATAAGCTGCATGCTTTTTTGTAAAAATCATATCATGATTATCTAACTTATAGTTTTGACTCACAATGATGTGCATCTATAAGTGGATATTTGTGAACTTGCAAAGATTCTGTCGCAACTTTGGAAAGAGTCTTGAAAAGAGAGAAACATGAGATAATAAATGAAGGATGTTTCTATCTTTGTCATCCTTGAGAAAATGAGTTATACAATGTATAAGAGTCCTTATCATGTGTTTGTTTATTTATTTATTTTTGTATTTTCCATCAACTGTGATCTTTTTAATTCAGTCTCTAAAAAGAAAATCTTTGCTTACCTTCCAAAAGATTAAAAACCTAATTAATAGGAATTAAAATTTGCTGTCTTAGCTGCTCATTTTTGCTTTAGTTGTTTATTTTCAGGGCATGGGAATCTCTGTCAGATGTGACATGCTGTAGGTTACTAGTTGTTGTTTATAACTCAGTTTGCATCCTTCAAATTGGAGTGGCAGCTGAATCCTCCACTGATGGTGAGATGGTGACTGTGGATGCTGATAAATTGATGCAAGGATCTATTTATCAAGTTGTTATGAGATCTGGATCTCGTAAGTAACAAGTTAAGATATTTACTGTAAATATTATTGTTTTTAATTGTTTTGTTATCTTATAATCTTAAGAAGATACATTTCAAAGAAATTATTTTATCTAGATGGGTGTCTTTTATATTCTTTTTGTAGAGAATTACTTGGCCAACCTATTTCTCTATCCTGGGAAGTCTGAGTTAACATTTCTTCCTCCAAATACTCAGGTGATCAACCTCATTTTTTCTTAGTAGCTTATATTTTTTTCCTTTTTAGTAGGGGATTAAGATTCTTTAAATTCGTCAATGTTACTGGATAAATCATCAATTTCCAATCCTTTGGTTGTAATTTTTTTCCTGTTATCACCAAAAAAACTTGATGTTGACTAGAAAGGAAAAGTATCTTGTAAGTTATACTATTGTTTGGTTTCCTATTGAATCACTGCTACAATGATGAAAGTGAAGAGGTGCTTGGATATTCATTTGGTTCTACCTCTCAAAATCCATGCACCCAGATAAATACACATCCCAACATTTTGAATAAAAACCACTCAATTTTGATGCACAGCTTATCTTTCTTCTCTGCCTACCATCTGAATTTGAGACTTGCTTTTCTGCCTATCATCTAAAATGAGGTTGTTTTGATGTATAGAAGATTCTTTTCACAGTGTTATGAATAAATCATTCCACATTTTCTTTTGTTTTCATTTAGCTACTAGTTACTCTTCATTGGACTAAAATTAGCCTCAATTATCAATCATATTAGAACAGAACTCATTGGTAATCAAATGTGCCCTTGTAGAACTCATTGGTAATTAAATACAAATATCCATTTTAATAACTATTTCACAGAGAAGCTGTTTGTCTTGCATTTGTGATACTGACTTTTTATAACTTCTTATACTAACTTCTTTGCGGTGAATAAATTACATTTGAATGTCATGGTGCAATGCTGCAACTTAAGTAGTTGATATCCTTTGGTTGATCTTATGGTTGGTAATCTTAGTGCTGTAAAATTATTGCTCCTTATGATTTACCTTGCAGGCAGTGGGAATAATTACAGTAGTAGAGGACTCTGTTAGTGACTTTAAAGTTGGCACTCCTGCTGCCATCATGACATTTGGGGGCTATGCTGAATATCAAATGGTATGATATCCTTGAATTTGTCTACCACGGGTTGCTTCACTGGTTGATTTGATAAATGTCCTCAAGTCTTTACATTTGAGTGCTCATAAAATGTTGAATCAAATAATTATCTCATCAATTATGGATTGTTTCCATGAGACAGGTTCCTTGGAGGTATCCTCTGTGCAAAGGCTTCCATGTTACTTCAAGTAAGTTACAAATCTCATATTTTCAAATTCATTATGACCTTTTTTTTTTCTGATGTGCTAAAACTATATGCAGTGTTTGTTCGCTGATAATGTTGTTTATATTTACTTTCTCCTTTCAGAATGTTCTGCATCATTGATTTATGATTAAACACTGCATATAGTATATTCACATTGTGTTACGGTTTTTGATTTTATAATTTATGATTTTTCATAAATTATCTTTAACTTTTATTTTTTTCTTAGCCTTTTTTTTGGTCTGTATGCTTTTGAGTTTAGTTCGCCTTCGAAACGAAGTCAATCCTTTTAATCAACTGATTGAAAGTTCAAATACTTTAGAACACCTAAATATGAGAAACTTTAATGTGATTTTTATACTTTTTTTTTTTTCAGTTAGCCACTATGAAATGAGTATAAGCGGGATTAATGCCAAATATAGTCGCAATATATGTAATGTTGATTGTTGAGGTCCTGTTATCTAACGCATACATTACATAGCTGTTGAGTTTCAGGGATTTTGGGGCTTTATCACCTCAACATGGTCGTCGAATTGAATTTTCATTCGAATCCTTTCCCAAAGTTTCCGTTTAGTGCAATTTGGATAGAAGGGAATAGTATTCTTAATTACAACCTAAGCATTTGTGAAAATAATGTTTCAGGACATTAATAGTTCTATAATATTTGGATTGATGATGTGGGAAATGAAATCTGCGAATTGTGTTTTGAATCAATTGCAGTTATATTCTCTTCAGTGCAAACTGTTGGGAGAATAGGTCGGCTTTGATATCACATACGGTCTGTTCTTGTTTTGCTTTCAACTTATTTCAAATAAACGGTCGGCTTTAATGTTTTGTTAGTAATATTTGTTGATTTCCAACTTTATGATGAATAGAACGCTGAAAGCTAAATTCTGTTCTTACTGGCGTGGGGCTGTCTTTGTTGATTTGAGAAACCATTTTACTGAATGCATTGATCAAGCATTATCGTCTTTATTTCACTTGTCTGGTTAGAAACAGTATTAAGTGATTTCAATTTAATCACACTATTAATAATCTCATATCTAATGTCCTGATGATGAAACCCTGGTTGATGACAAATTTGTGATCATATTCATTACTTTCACTAACAAATAGTATTTACCAATCTAGCTAGCAAGCTCTTCTAGAAAATTGCTCTAATCATTTCCTAGTTTAAGGCATTTTGATGTTTGGATGCCTAACAACCTATACTTGATTGGTTATGGCGTCGCTCTTCAAAACTTGCCTGTGTAATGCGTTAAAATTTCAGATTCTCCATCTCACTCTTCTATTTTTTAATCTGTGTCTACTTGCTCATATCAGTAGACAAAAGTTATGTCATGTGTGATGATCTAGATGATTTATTAAAATTTCGCCTAGTTTCCTTCTGCAGGTTCTAAAAGCACGAAATTTACGAATATTTCCATATTCAAGCATGAAATTTTGGGATATTTCACTGTTTTGGCATGTGGCTTACAGATTCTGGGTTATGTTGTAGATGAGAAATAAAGGCCGGTGTGGATAATTCTCAAGTTAAAAGTGATGGTTCCATGGCTTCTTCTTGGCACTGGGCATGATAATTAGTCATAATTGATCCGATGACTGTGACCTTGACAAAATATAGGAGAATGGCTTTGAGATGAAGTGCCTGCAGAATATAAATAGTGGAATTTTGCATGACACTTTGTATAGTGGGAATGGTGGCATGCATAACAGCATTAGCCTGTTTAACCAGCACAATGTGGTGTGTTGGCACAATACAGGGGAATGGTGGAGCCAGTTGTGGCCTTGCTAGTTGAGAGTATAGTTCTGTAATCATCTAAAGTAAAATTCTATGTTCACATTTAGTTTTTGAGCTAGTTTGTGTGGTGTGCTCTCTTAGTTTTGCGGAATTTTGAAAGAAACAAAGTAAAAGTTCTGAACATAATTTTCCTGGTCAATGATGGAAACTGTGCTAAACTAAACTGAAAGCTGGAATGCTCTCGTTGTTGACCACCAACTATGATTATGGGCTGCTTTTCCATCTACATGCCAAACAATTTCGATGTTGAATGGTGGAAGCTGGACATTCTGAAATATGTGTTGAAAATAATGTTTTCGTTGTTAAGACATTTCTTAATTTATTTAACGGGATCTGCTTTTGTTAGCCGCCAGAAATTTCATGCCTTGCCGGCCCCAGATTTGGTACTTTACCTTGACGTGCCAACACGGGTAAGATGTTTACATTAAAATGTCTAATGTTAGATTTATTTTGGTTTCTTTTCTTTTCTTGCTGGAAAATTTTGTGTCAGAAATTTTCAAAGGCCAACCGCAAGAGACTTTTATTGTGCTTTCTGTGTCAACAATTACATTTCGGATATCATTAACCTTTAAATTTTTTACACTAACTCTTGATATTTGCTTGTTCTGTAGGCAATTTGATCACCCTTCTCCAAGCGCCATGCCTAAGAAGAAATTAGAGTTTGTTGTTGTTTTGTCCATTTGCCCTTTTGCTAGCGAGCACAGTTGCTATAGACATCGCTCAAGGTAAATTACTAAAGTTTCCTGATGCAATTGCAGCTTATAGATGCATGTCAACCCTTAAGAGGATGTTGAGATACAGCTGCTGGAATATTTTTTTGGATCATGTTTTAATGACTTGTCAAAAAAGGAAACCCAAGCCTTTCCCTTCTGTGTTTATGTTAAATAATTCTTTTTTTTTTCCTTTTACCTCCTGAAATGGATGTCAAATATGTATTTTATACTCAACAGTTGTCGTTTGTGTTGTATGAATATGGACAGGAATGAAATCTTTGTTCTTCAAAACTGTGATCCTGGCTTCTCTGCCATGTTGCAATCTAATCGAACATTTGAACTATACATGTTCAAGGATTCAGAAAGAAGGGAAGAAGAAGGAAGAATCTAAGGTTAAAACTCAGACTTTTGTTTTAGTTTGATTCTTGATTAAGGGACATTTTACAGTATTGGGTTGATAATGTTATCGGTTAGTACAACTTTTGTTTTGTGTAAAGCAGGGTTCTTTTTTTTTTTGAGTAGAAAATAAATAGTCCTTGGAATTGATAAACATCTTCTACAAGAGTTTATTAATGCCACTGGAAAGTCCGTCTTTTTTATTAATGCCAACTTTTTACAAGAGTTCTATAGCGTTTTAGAATGCCGTGGTTCCATGACTATATGCTTGCCACTGGTGTGTTATGTTTCTGGTGGCATTTTCTAGTCACAAAGTGGGAAATGCAGTCTGATAGGTGAAGGTTAGTGTGAAATTGGGGAGAAATGGCGAGCGACCTCTTAGGAACTCTCAAACTTGTGGAATTTATCATCATGCTGCACTTGTGTTCACTTAGACATTTTTTTGTATTTGTTGCCTTATCTTTTAAGCTATGAGTGTTGGTGTATATTTCAAAGTTTGGGACGTTGAGAAGGGTTAAGGGTTGGGGCTTTTGGGGGGGTCTCATGTGGGTTTTGCTCAGTTGTATAGTAGATTTCATGTTGAGCGACAGTGGCTTTTGCTTGCTGTGACGCTGTGACAAAAAAGTTATCTACAAGGAGACACAAATCAGATGGAAGGAATCTCAATTCAAGGGATGTGCATCCATCATATTTCGCACTGGATTCGATTAACTTGAGGAAGGTCCCTAATATGATTTACTGTGACATTTGTTCCTTTCAGCCAATGGAAATTTATGTCAATGACGAGGCCAAGATGACCCTTCATGGTTTTGTTCAGGTATGTGTTTGGTAACCTTGAAGTTGACATTTTTAGCAGTTTTCATTTATGTTGAATTCTTACTTTGGTAATTGGGAAATGACAGCACTACATCAAATTGAGTGAGCTGGAGAAGAACCGGAAGCTCAACGACCTACTTGATGCATTGGACTTTAATCAAGTTGTCATTTTTGTCAAAGGTGTGAGCAGAGCCGCAGAATTGAACAAGTTACTTGTTGAGTGTAACTTTCCCTCTATATGCATCCATTCTGGCATGTCCCAGGAGGAAAGGTTTGTACATCTTTTGGTGAATGCTATATTTCTTGGTGCAATTACTTTTTTAGTTATTAGCTGTAACAATCTTTTTTTTTAATGGTTTATCTGCGTACTTGTCTACTTCCCTAAAATGCTGTTGGAGTTCTAGTTTCTGGCATAATTTTCTTCTGTTGTACTTCTACTGGTGTTTATTTTCCTTTATTTCCTTATGGTACCTTTGCCAGCATTCAATCGGATTTATCAGTGCTTTTGTATACTAAAGGAATCATTATTAGTTATTTTGAAATGAATTGTAATAATAGAATATGTCTTGTTTGTGATCATAAAAGTAGAGGATCTAATGAGAAGCTTAATAGATGTCACTGCATTTGAAGCTTTTTAAAGTACTTATAAGGGACAATTATGTGCTAGATGAAGTTCTTCTAAGAATGGAAGTTCTTTTTGTGGTGTTTGTGAATGTTGAACAGTATTGGTCAATAAAGTGTTTCAAATTGGTGGAGCTGGAACAATTTTGACATCTGTTATGCTCGTATCTTTTAAATCTTTGAGTTCTTCTTGTCTGTGCTGGTGGGTTTACCTGAATTGGCAGTCACTGTCATTAACTCTTTTTGTTTTTGATCTGCTTTGTTGTGGATTCTCTGCGGAGTAAATAAAAAGTTGTTCTGTGGTCTCCTTATAATATAAGAAGAAGTTTTCAACTATTTTTTTTTTGTGGTCCTTTATTTTGTTTTATGTTTTTAGACGAAGTGTTTAATTTATTTTCACTATAAAAATCGTTTTCAGTTTACTATAGTTATATTCTGAATTGTTACTTTTTAGTTTCTATGGCTTCGTAGAGTGTTGTATGCATTTATTTTTGTTTCTGGTATGTATGTTTGTATACCATGCACTGGCTTTAATGTGAATATCAA
>SNVD02014483.1:0-11365 GCA_013180625.2 Boswellia sacra
CGATCTTGCGAAAAGTTTCCAGGATTTCCTGTTCTTGTTCCTCCTTCTTTGATTTTGCAAATCTGCTAGAAAAAGGTGGAGGAGTAACATATGAAGGAATATGGGTTTTCGGATTTACCTTAGAAGATGATGTTTTATTCATGGTGGAAATGGTGTCATCCCCTTCATCAGTTTGTGATTTCTTTGGTGGAATCTCTAATTGCTTCCCACTTCTCAAAGTTACAGCACTAGCATTCTCTCTTGATTGATCACCGGCTGAGAAGGTAATTTTCCTGAGCTTTGACTCTCAAATTTGCTCATGTTAGTGGCCAATTGTCCCATTTGATTTTCCAGGTTTTGGATACTTGCACTAGTTTCCTGCTGAAATTGCATTGTGTTTGTGGCAAGTGCTTTAACAATATCCTGGAGAGACATACCTGAATTTTGTGAGAGCTATTTGTGGTGCTGGTTGTGGTTCCATTTGAAATGATTTGCTGCACTCTGATTGATTGAAACCTGGTGGCTGATTTGGTATGGCATTTTCGGAGTGATTGGTTTGACGATGACTGTAACTTTGGCTTGGTTGTCCTAGAAATTCACCCATGGCATTGGCTTGTTCCGAATCTCCTTCTTGCAAAGTTGGACACATGTCGGTTGGATGCTCCGTGGTAGAATATACTCCACATACATAAGATTGATGCATATGTCCTACAGCCATTTTTTTTACAAGAGAGGTAAGCTCAGAAAGTTGTTGTTCAATGTTCGGGGTACTTACCTCATTTACTCTCCTTGGTAGTTGTGGCTCAAATTGGCCGCTGAATTGTTGGGAGTTTGCTGCCATGTCGCTAATCAAACGTCTTGCAACATTCGGTGTTTTATTAACCAGTGCTCCACCACTAGCAGCATCAATGATACTCCTTTCCATTTGTAGAAGACCCTCATAGAAATATTGAATTAGGAGTCCATCACTAATTTGATGGTTTGGACAGCTATCACATAACCTTCTAAATCTCTCCCAATATTCATGAAGTGATTCTCCATTGTGTTGTCGAATGCCACTAATATCTTTTTTAATGTTTATAACTTTCGAAGTGGGAAAGTATTTCTCTAAAAAGAGTTTACTTATCTCATTCCACGTGGTAATGGTACCCCGATGGTAATCGTATAGCCAATCTTTCGCCGAATCTGCTAATGAGAAATGGAAAGTCGTCAATTTTATTGCTCCTCAGACATTACGCCATTGCTTCATACTTTGATCCTCCCACACGAAATTCTCTGCTTTTGAAGGATCCTCTCCTTCTGCAAAACCATGAAATGTAGGCAAGAGACGAATTAGTCCAGATTTAAGCTCAAATTCTACCTCAAAATTGGTGCTTATGCATAGTGGTTGTTGATCAATAATTGGAGCCGCTAACTCCTTAAGAGTCTGATCGTTTTCCATCGCCATTGCTTCCGATTCAGATTTGATTGAACCTACAAGACGATTGGATGGACGTATTTCGTGCAGTCATATTCTAGGGTGGAGTTGAAATTGACCGATTTAGCCTTAAATTCGAGGATTGGAGAAACTCCTTAATTCTCTTAAGTCGTTGATCTGCTTCTCCCTCGGACATTAAAGCCTAAACACAAACAATCAGGAAATAACAATCAAGAATCAGTAGTAAAAACAGAATAACAAATTGATTAGAAAATCAATTCCCCGGCAACGGCGCCAAAAACTTGATGCGTTCGAAACTAGCAAGTATACTAGTCGCACAAGTAATAAAGTGATAAGTAAGATATCGTTCCCACGAGGATTGATTGTAATTGAATTTGTTATTTCCAGCAACAATTAACTAAATGGGGGGGTTTTGTTGAATGATTAACTAAATGAAATAAGAATGCAAATTAAGAATAACAAAACAGAAGTTACTTTGAATGAAAGATCAATGAGAGACACTTGGTTAAGGGTTCTTTCTCTGCCACAAGATATGAATTTGTGAATTAACATAGAATTGTAATCCAATTACAGCATTGAAGTTATCAACCGTAGATAACAACAAGCTCTGTTATCCCACTCTTTCCTTACTTTGTTGTTAAATAAAATAGGCTCTTTACTTAATCTCTATCCATTAAACAACCTAGAACAAGCTCTCTAAATTTAATTCATGGATGCATTATGAAAAGAAAGACAGGTTGATCTAAGCAATAAACACACAAGCTCGGATTATTTAACTTAAGTTATATTCTCCAATTGCAATCTCTGATCACAATTTTGCTACTAATGATTAGAAATTCAAGACAATTACGGATCAAAATTTCTAGTCTAGCAATAGACAATATCCAGATTATATTCAGTTGGCCACCCAAATACAATCCAGCAAGCAATCATAAGCATTAGACATGGGAAAATACAAGCAACTTCAATTAAAGAATTGGATAACAACTTCTTGCACAATTAACTCACAAAAACCATATCAGGGGCTTTGAAATCACCCTCAACCAATTCAGATTTAGTTACACATATTCAGACATAATACAAATACAATACAATGTGGAGACATTCCAGAAAATGAAAGGGAAAGGGAAAACTTAGCAAATTTGATGAAAATCTCTTAGGATTTGTAGTTCTTCCTCTTTCCAAGCCTTCAATCTCCTTCAAGAACTCCAAGAGATGAGAGAAATCCAAAGATTCAGCCTCCTCCACGTTCTCCCCTCTTCAAGTTCTGAAAATAAAACCCTAAAATGTGTTTAAATACTCTGCTACAGTGACTTGCTACAGTGCCCCGTATTATACATGCAACAGTGACTTGTGGAATTATATTTCTATACATCTCACACTGTTTTGATTAGAACTTTTGGTACACTGAATGTATTTATAAACCGTAAATTTCTCCAGAAAATAGACTTCGAGAGCTTTCCAACGGTATATAATATGTCGTCGGGTTCATTTTATATCAATACAATTAAATCCGAGAAGATCACTGACTAGCAGAGGTGAAAATGAAGGGTTTTACTCCATTTTTGTGCAAGTTGCTCCAAAACTCCTACAAACATCAAAACCACACAAAAACATAAATACCAAGGAATATAGCAAAGAAACATGGACGAATTGATATAAAAGTAATACATAAATAGACACCTATCACCGTTGCACGACATACTTCCCTCCCATCTTCTTGTAGTTCAATCAAATTGACTCAGAAGCAATGGCGATGAAAACTATCAGACTCGTAAGGGTAGCGGCTCCAATTATTTGAGCAAAACCGCGATGCATAAGCACCATTTTGAGGTAGAAATTTGAGCTTAAATCGGGACCTAATTCGTCTCTTGCCTACATTTCATGGTTTTTTTCAGGAGAGGACCTATCAAATACCTCAGAGAATTTCATGTGGTATGCTCAAGTATGAAGGCCAACTGAGTGTCTGGAGGAGCAAATAAAATTGGATCTTTTCCATTCTCATTAGCAGATTCGGCGAAAGATTGGCTATACTATCTACCATCGGGTACCATTACCACGTAGAATGAGATAAGTAAACGCTTTTTAGAGAAATACTTTCCCACTTCGAAAGTTATAAACATTAAAAAAGATATTAGTGGCATTCGACACACAATGGAGAATCACTTCATGAATATTGGGAGAGATTTAGAAGGTTATGTGCTAGCTGTCCAAACCATCAAATTAGTGATGGACTCCTAATTCAATATTTCTATGAGGGTCTCCTACCAATGGCAAGGAGTATCATTGATGCTGCTAGTGGTGGAGCACTGGTTAATAAAACACCGAATGTTGCAAGACGATTGATTAGCGACATGGCAGCGAACTCCCAACAATTCAGCAGTCCATTTGAGCCACAACTACCAAAAAGAGTAAATGAGGTAAGTACTTCAAACATTGAACAACAACTTTGTGAACTTACCTCTCTTGTAAAAAAAATGGCTGTATTGGGAAAGGGGAGGAGGAGGGAAAAGGGGGGGGAGGAGGGGGAGGGGGGTGAGAACATATGCATAAATCTATGTATGTGGATATATTCTACCACGGAGCATCCACCGACATGTGTCCAACTTTGCAAGAAGGAGATACGGAACAGCCAATGCCATGGGTGGATTTTAGGACAACCAAGCCAAGTTATAGTAATCATCAACCAATCACTCCAAATGCCAACCAAATCAGCCACCAGTTTCAATCAATCAAAGTGCAGCAATCATTTCAATGGAACCACAACCAGCACCACAACTAGCTCCACAAAACTCAGGTATGGATCTCCAGGACTTGTTAAAGTACGTGCTACTAACCAATCAATTTCAAGCAGGAACAGGGCAAGTATCCAGAAAAAAAAAAACTGGAAAATCAAATGGGACAATTGGCTACTAACATGATCAAATTCGAGAGCAAGAGCTTAGAAAAATTACCTTCTCAGACAGTGATCAATCCAAGAGAGAATGCTAGTGCAATCACTTTGAGAAGTGGAAAGCAATTACAAGTTCCACAAAAAAGTCACAAACTAATGAAGGGGATGACACCACTTCCACCATGAACAAAACATCATCTTCTAAGGTAGACCTTAAAACTCAAATTCCTTCATATGTTACGCCTCCACCTTTTCCTAGCAGATTTGCAAAATCAAAGAAGGAGGAACAAGAACAGGAAATCCTAGAATCTTTTCGCAAGATCGAGGTAAATATACCACTTCTGGATGCTATTAAGCAAGTACCTCGTTATGCAAAATTTCTCAATGAGTTATGCAACAACAAGAGAAAGTTGAAAGGAAATGAGAAGGTAAGTGTGGGGGAAAATGTTTCAGCTGTATTGCAAAGAAAAATTCCTCCGAAATGCAAAGATCCAGGACGTTCACCATTCCATGCACCATTGGTAGAACCAAGTTGAAAGAGCTATGTTAGATTTAGGAGCATCTATTAATGTCATGCCATATTCTATTTATGCTTCTTAAATCTTGGACCTTTTGCGAAAACTGGTATTACCATTCAGTTTGCTGATCATTTTAATGCATATCCCAACAGAGTTGTGGAAGATGTGCTTGTGCAGGTGAATCAATTGGTTTTCCCAGCAGACTTCTATGTTCTTATAATGGAGGATGAGACATTTCCTAATCCAACACATTCTTTGGGTAAGACCATTTCTTGAAACTGCTCGAACTAAGATTTAGGATGTTATGATGGCACTCTCACCATGGAATTCGTGGCGAGGTATTCGTGTCAATATTTTGAGACATGAGGTACCCTAGTGACTTGCATTCGTTTTTGCAGTTGATGTTATTGATTCTTTGCCACAAACCAACATTTTTGATTTAACTCCAAGGAGGATTGGAAGTGGTTTTTAGTGCACATAGGGACAGAGAAAATTACAGGAATCAAGAAGGTGATTACAATGTCCAAGAAATGGAGGAAGCTGTGGCAAGCTTAGATAAGACCATAGCTATAACCACAAATAGGTATGATGTTTCGTGCATTCAATTTCCTCAATCTAATGTGAAACTTCTGCCTTCTATGATGAAAGCCCCTACCTTGGAGCTTAAGCCTCTTCCAGATCATTGGAAGCATGGATTCTTGGATAAGAATGATCCTTTGCCAGTTAAAATAGAAATGGGCCTTGCACCACTACAAGAAGAGAAACTCGTCCGAGTACTTAGAGATCACAAAATAGCTATTGGGTGGACGATTGTTGACATCCAAGGCCCAGCCATATGCATGGACCGTATCTTGTCAGGAAAAGGATCCAAGCCCACTAGAGAAGCACAGCGAAGATTGGACCCTGCCATGATGGAACCAACGTCGGGCTGAGGACGTTAAACCAAGCGCTTATTGGGAGCAACCCAATGTTTTTGAAAAATAAATTAAAAAAGAAAAGAAAAATAAAATGAGGTAATAATGATTGATTTTTGCGTCTCGAGGAGATTCCTTTCATAGGCCATCAAATTGATCAGGTTTTATCTCTCTTTGCCATCTGTCTTATTTGTTTTTAAATTTCTTTTACCTTGGTTTTTTACTTTTGTTTGTTATGTTTTTTTATCTGTTTTTATTATGTGTCTTTAGTTTCGTTTCTCTTCCTCTTTTCTTTTCCTTTCTTTTGTTCAATTTTGATTTACCTTTGCTTTGAGCTCATTTGTGCAGCAGCTTTGTGGAAACATCTAAACGGAAGCTGAAGCCAATTGCCCAGTTTGAAACGTGCACGATCTTGGAGAGAACAGACTCATCGCATAATCGGTAATATCTCTCCTTTTCTTCCTCTTCTCAATGGATGCCGATATCTTTCTTGTCGAACATCTCGTAAATGATTTTCCCTTCACTTATTCCTCAAATTCTGTGTCAAAATTTAATAAAGACAGATGACTAACTTTGGGCGTTGATGCTCCTAAATGTGCCTGCGAATATCCGATGGCTTATCGAAGCCAAGGTGAGATTGTCCGGTGAGCCGGACATTGATCTCGCAAAATACATGCCTGGGCTAGGAAAAAGCTACTACGCCAAGAGGCGAAGAGCGAAAAGGTTACAAGTATGTTATAAATGTGCTAGATGGAATTGTAACCAGACTTGTCGTTCATTAGGTTTTGCGTCCATGAATAGAGAAGATAAACTTTCATTTATTAAGAATGGTTTGAGTAATGAGTCGCTGGATAATGTTTTGTTAACTCTCGAGTCACATTCTTGTGGACTTGTTCAGCGTGAATTGCTTAATCTATGGACACAATTTCGTGATGAATTGCAGTGTTATAGTGTAGAGAATCTGACTAAAAACGACCCTGTTTGCCAGTTTATAAGAAAACTGGATGGGAAGCAAATCCCCGACTCATAGAAGGCGTTTCAGCCGTTACTGATACCGGGCTGCTGGATTGTAACAAATCAAGAGAGGATCTTCAAGTTGATAAACAACTCAGCCAATGACTTGAACAAGGATTATGAAACCCAATAAACACTCAAACTAGGGTAACAAGCTCACCACCAAGGTAAACACCAATGGGATACAGAAAATTCACCACCCAAGGATGTAAACAAAGGATACAAGGCTCAAAACTAACTCACCACTCTATGGAATCCACCAAGAGATACAGAGTTAAGGAGAAATCAGTATAAACACTGAAATTTCACTCAAATTCGAATTCAAAACTTCACTGCCTTGAATCCACAACTTTAGAGCTTAAATAACTTGGAACAACCCTCCAAGCATAGGTAAAAGACAATAATTAAATGATTTCAACAATTACAGCTCAACTACTACATTGACAACTGATTTATTAACTAAGACTCATAAGTAAACTCATTAGGTAATAAAGCATTACCAACTAAGCTAGAAATTCAAATTCCAACCAACTAAGCAATCAAATTCAAATTCTAGAGTAGACTTTAATGCACCATTAACTATGAACCAGCTGTGAAGAGATAGTCATAGATTCCTGCAGACAACTCCAAATGACACATTGACAAATGTGTTAGAAAGCTGACTTCAAGATCTTTTATAGCCACAAATCTTGACATTTAATTCTCTGCACAGCAATACCAGTTCTTTTACGAAATTATCCCTCATTCTGGTTCATGTGCACTCCTGACCATTGTAACAATTTGCACCCCTTGATGATCTATCATGAATCTCATGGATTGCAACACTCCTGTGTCAAGCTCTCCTGGTTGAGAAAGACTCGACCTCGAGTCTTGATTGTTGTTTTCACCAAGATAAGGACTAAGGTCAGAGATATTAAATGTTTTGGAAACACCATAATGCTCAGGTAGCTCAACTTTGTAAGCATTCTCTCCAATGCGTTGTAAAACTTTGAATGGTCCATCAGCTCTAGGCTTCAACTTGGCATATTTGCCTGGAGGAAACCTTTCTTTTCAAGGTGTATCCACACTAGATCTCCTTCTTTGAACTCAGCATACTTCCGATGTTTGTTTGCTGCAGCTCTATACCTCTCATTTTGCTTCAAAATCTTCTCTCGAACTTGTTCATGTAGTTTCTTGATGTTCTTAGCTCTCTCCTCTGCAACACTGCTAAATTGAGTTTTGGAAGGAATAGGAGCTAAATCCAAAGGACTTATTGGATTCCTTGCCATAAACAACCTCAAAAGACTATAACCATTGGTTTGATTGATGTCTGTTTAAGGCAACTCAACTTGGTAAACAGATCCCTGTCGTCAATTCTTACCAAATAACCTCCTCAGGATTTCCCAAGCTTCTGTTATACTTCAGTTTGCCCATCTGTTTGAGGAGATGGATGGAACTAAAAGTTACGTGTAGTCCCCAGCTTTCTCCAAAGCGTTCGCCAAAATGAGATAAGAACTTTGGGTCACGATCGTGAGACTATGGCCTTAGGAATGCCATGCAATCACGAATCTCCTGAAGTACAAATCGGCCACGTGGAGTCGCATCATTTGTCTTGTTTACAGGGGACAAAATGAGCCATTTTAGAAAATCGGTAAACCACCACCATGATTGAATCTTTGTTTTGCTGTGTTCTAGGCAATCCCACCACAAAATCCAAGCTAATATCTTCCCATGGATCATTAGAAACAGGTAGTGGAGTGTACAAACCAGTGTTTTGCCCATGACTTTTTGCCACGTGACAAATTGTACACCTCTTCACGTGCTTTTGCATCACATCCCTTTCCATGCTTCGGCCAATCGAAGGTTTTCCTGTCGCAATAGCAATAGTTTTGTCTCTCCCAAATTGACCGATAATGCCACTGCCATGTGCTTCATTAATGATTAATTCTCTCAAGGAACATTGAGGAATACACAATTGGTTTGCCTTGAGTAGATAACCATCCTGCAAAACAAATTGGTTAGATGAAAACTTATTACAGTTACTCCATATTTTGCCGAAATCTGGATCATCCTTGTAAAGCTCTTTTAAAACTTCAAACCCAACACCATTCACTTGCATAGAGGTCAGCAAAGAATGTCTTCGGCTTAAGGCATCAGCCACCACATTTTGAACTCCAGATTTATGCTTGATGGTAAAATTGAAAGCTTGAAGAAACTCTACCCATCTAGCATGTCGAATATTAAGCTTCTGTTGGCTGTTGATGAACTTCAAAGCTTCATGGTCAGAATATAGAACGAATGGTTTTGGCAAGAGATACTGACTCCAATGCTTCAACGCTCGACAAATAGCATACAACTCTTTGTCATAAGTTGAGTACTTTTTGTGAGATGCATTCAATTTTTCACTAAAGAAAGCAATTGGTCTGCGTTCTTGGCTAATAACAGCATCAATACCAATATTGGAAGCATCACATTCAACTTCAAAAACCTTGCTGAGATTTGGAAGTGATAAGATAGAAGCTTCTACCATCTTCTTTTTATTCACCAAAAGAGTTGGGACAGCACAAGGACTCCTGCTCTCCCTCACTAACTCTTTAGTGATAAGCTCATTAACCTGCCGTTGTAATTCTTCATGTTCTGTAGGACTCATTCGATAGGCTGATTTATTTGGCAACACAGCACCTGGAACAAGATCAATGCAATGCTGTATGTCTCTCATTGGAGGAAGGCCTGGTGGTATCTCATCTGGTACAACATCATGGTATTCTTCAAGAAGATACTTCATCTCCAAAGGCGGTTCGTTTCTAACTTCATTTTCTTCTAACAACAAGAACACATAAATTTCACTTCCCCTCTCCAACTCTCTTCTACATTCTTTTTGGGTAAGCAAAGCATTTCCCTCCCCTTTAGTAGGTTTAGGAACACCTTCTAACTTTGAAGGACCCAAAATAACTTTGACCCCATCTTTAAAGAATGTATAAGTATTCCTATAGCCATCATGCATTACTCTCCTATCATACTGCCATGGTCTACCAAGAAGTAAATGACAAGTATCCATAGGAACAACATCACACCATATTTCATCTTTATACTTTTTCCCAATAGAAAATGAAACAATGCAGTGTTTGTTTACCTTTATCTCGTTATCTTTTCGAAGCGATGAAATCTTGTAAGGTTGAGGATGCTTCTCTGTTTGAAGGCCAAGTTTATCAATCATCTCCGTAGACACCACATTTTCAAAGCTGCCACCATCAATAATAACGTTGCACACCTTGCCATGAGAAGAACATCTGCTATGGAAGATATTTCTTCGAAGCCAATCATCTTCTCGTTCTTGGGCAATATTCAAACTCCTTTGAATAAGAAAGAGAGAATCACCTCGATTTGCATAAGTGACTTCCTCTTCATCAACAAATTCTGGATTATCGAAATTGATCAAGGCATCTAACTCGATCTCTTCATCAATTTCGTAAAAGTCATCAAATATTGGTGGTTTTCCATGATCCTCAAAGAAGTCATGGTCTACTTCATCAGTCTCCACCGATTCATCTTTATTAGCAGCATCATTATCATCATAATTGCACAAAGGACTTTGATCTTCTACTTTTCCATGCATTCCACCTGTGAATTCTTTATTTTCCAGAATTACTAAATGTTGCTGGAGTTGTTGGAGCTGCCGCATAAGATCTTCAACGATCAAACGTTTCTGGACTTGCTGAAGTTGCCGCCTGAGATCTTCAATGATCAAATCTCGTTGATCTCTTTGAGAAGGAGGCAATTGGGTAGTAGAAGCAGCCTTGTGAGTATGACCAGCCATTGAACCAAAAGCTCTGATACCAAATCTGATACCGGGCTGCTGGATTGTAACAAATCTAGAGAGGATCTTCAAGTTGATAAACAACTCAGCCAATGACTGGAACAAGGATTATGAAACCCAATAAACACTCAAACTAGGGTAACAAGCTCACCACCAAGGTAAACACCAATGGGATACAGAAAATTCACCACCCAAGGATGTAAACAAATGATACAGGGCTCAAAACTAACTCACCACTCTATGGAATCCACCAAGAGATACAGAGTTAAAGAGAAATCAGTATAAACACTGAAATTCCATTAAAATTCGAATTCCAAACTTCCCTGCCTTGAATACACAACTTTAGAGCTTAAATAACTTGGAACAACCCTCCAAGCATAAGTAAAAGACAATAATGAAATGATTTTAACAATTACAGCTCAACTACTACATTGACAACTGATTTATTAACTAAGACTCATAAGTAAACTCATTAGGTAATAAAGCATAACCAACTAAGCTAGAAATTCAAATTCCAACCAACTAAGCAATCAAATTCAATTTCTAGAGTAGACTTTAATGCACCATTAACTATGAACCAGCTGTGAAGAGATAGTCATAGATTCCTGCAGACAACTCCAAATGACACATTGACAAATGTATTAGAAAGCTGACTTCAAGATCTTTTATAGCCACAAATCTTGACATTTAATTCTCTGCACAGCAATACCAGTTCTTTTACAAAATTATCCCTCATTCTAGTTCATGTGCATTCCTGACCATTGTAATAATTTGCACCCCTTGATGATCTATCCTGAATCCCATGGATTGCAA
>SNVD02014485.1:0-11555 GCA_013180625.2 Boswellia sacra
CCGCTAGATTTCCATGCACGCATGGCCAACGAGCGAGCAGTATGAAAAGGCATCACATATCCTGGAAAGAAACGAACAAGACATCTACGCCATTCGACCACATTATCATCAACAATCTCATCTGAGATCTTCAGAATTGTCCACGGTTCCTTAGGGTCAATCCGAATAAGTTTGCACCGGGTACTCGAATTTATGATCTTGATTTTATTAGCCCAGGAGCCAACAGTTGACTTGGGTGGTCCATCAAGTGAATACAAATCAAATACAATGCAAACTCATAAAAAAGAGATGGAAAAACGATGGTAAACCAGTCACTGAAGCGGCTCGGCTTCCAAAGTTGTCGATACCTCTTTATAAATGATAATCCACAAGGAATCAAGGGAGTCGTCAAGAAGCAAACTTGCATGGAATAACCGATGAGCAAACTGGAAAAAACTCGATAAACAGTCCGCAGGATGAACAGTGTCGCACGCTACCGGAAAGTGTCTCCCGAATTTTTAAACGCGATTTCTGGCAGATTTGCTTAGAATCTGACAATGCAGCAGAAGAGAAAATTGACCGACGGTGCTTGATCTACAATTCTGTGTAGGAGCTGATGATCCACTCGTCGTTCGCCCGAGAACCGACGTGAACAGTAAAGAAAACAGCCGTGGACGAAGGAGATAGCAATGGAATCAGGTGTTAGCGCTGAAGGGAAAGTTATAGATCAGGCTTAACCAAAGGCGGTGGTATCAGCTGTGACTATTCACGTGCCACACCGTGGCGGTGAATAGGAAAAAAACTGAAACTTTAACGCCGTGGACGGAGGGGTTGCAAGCCGAACCAGATGGTGGTGCCGAAGGAGAAAATGAAGAACAAGGTAAGGCGAAAGTAATGGTGATGGCGGTGACAATTCACGTGCTGGTCGGTGATGAATGAATAGTAAATCCGATTCGGTTAACGGCAATTTTGAACGCTTTTCGGCAAGATTCTGATGAGGGTCAAGAAGGAAGTGCCTTCAGGGTATCCCGATCTACTACATACGTAAATTTGAGGGGCTGATTTGCCAAACGGCCGAAATGAATAGTATTTTCCAGCGACCCAGTTGAGAGAAAAAAAATGTCCTCTTCCCTCTCTCCCCTAAACCCTAAAAACCCTAAATCCTAAACCCTAAATCCTAAACCCTAAAACCCTGAAACCCTAAACCCTAACCCCTAAAATCGTAAAAGCCTAAACCCTAAGATGCCTATGTGTCTCCGTATCCGATCCACATAAAGCACATGATGTAGAGGAAATTGTGCCATGACGCCGAAGACGATCCAATTGGAAATACCCAATCCCCATCCTGAATAATATCCGACACCCTAGCATCCGGAGGTAGACCCGTGGAAGATAGAGTTTGAAAAGAAAACAGATCACACAAGGGTCCTTTCGGAAGCCAATAATCCTGCCAAAGAAAGGTGTCCCTGCCATCTCCAATACAAGTGATAAATTTATCTCCCTATCAATCCCTACTGAGAAGAATATTTTGCCAGGTCTAGTATGCAGCAGATGTAACCCAAATTTGCCAAAAAGATCGACCCCGAAGAAGCACACGATGAACCTACGAAGACCAAGTGGAGGACTTGTCCGAGAGCAACCTCCAAATATGCTTTAAAATAGCTGCCCGGTTCCAATCCTTAACCCGTTTGATCCCCAAACCTCCCTCCTTTAAAGGGTAACAAACCGAAGACCAAGCTACCTTTGCCCCAGAGCGAGATAAAGAAGTACCCCTCCATAGGAAAGCAGCCATAATACCCTCAACCCTCCGCACCACAGCTGCAGGTAATATGAACGTGGATGACCAATAGACCTGGATAGAGAATAGAACTGATTTGATTAATTGGAGCCGGCCAGCATAAGTCAAACTTGTAGATGTCCATAACCAAATCCTAGACACGATCCTCTTGATCAAAGTTTCACAATCTGAAAGTCACAATCGAGTACTAATCAGAGGCACTCCCAAATATCTGACTGGTAGAGTCCCAATCTGAAAATCGAGGGTAGGTTGTAAAGCGATTCGTTCCTCCTCATTAACCCCTGAAAAGAAAACATGACTCTTGGCCGAATTGGTGACCAACCCGAGAGCCATGCAAACTCGTCTAAAGCATCTCTAACTACTTTCACTGAATCCTCATCAGCGCTCCAGAAAACCATCAAATCATCCACAAAGCAAAGATGGGTAAGGGATACCTGCTGACAGTGCCAATGATAATGGAAAGCCGGCCTTTAAGCTGCCTCTCAGAGAATACCATTCAAACCCTCCATAGCTAACACAAAAAGGTAAGGTGATGGAGGATCACCTTGACAAACTCCTCTCGATGTAGTAAAGAAACCATGGAGCTCCCCATTCAGCGAAATTGAGAAGTGCGCGAAAGATAAGCAGGTCTCAATCCACTGAATCATACACTCAGGAATACCGAGTGTCTGTAGCCCCACATAAATGAAATCCAGCTGACTGTATCAAAAGATTTGCGAAGATCCACTTTTAGTGCACATCGTGGTGGTGAATTACCAAGATGGTAGTTATGCATGAGCTCCTGAGTCAACAAAATAGCATCAGAAATCCTCCTCCCTGGGACAAAAGCAGACTGTGAACTCCCAATTACATCAGGAAGAACTACTTTAAAATGATTCACGATCACTTTTGAGATGCACTTATAAAGCACATTGCAACAGGAAATCGGTCTAAAGTCACTCATAGTCCTTGGCTGCTCCATCTTTGGAACCAAAGTAATCTTGGTAGCATTAACACACCTAGGCATCTGACAGGTAGCAAAAAAATGACGTACAGCAGCTCTAAACTCTATACCAATTATCCCCTAAGCTCTCTTAAAGAATAAAGAGGTGTAACCATCAGGCCCAGGAGCTTTGTCATCGGGGATAGACAATAAAGCTGTCTTGATCTCGTCATCCGTAATTAGGCAAACCAAAGAAGGCAACATCTCCTCTGAAGCCCTTCCGGAAAAGAACTTAGAAGCATCTGCAACAGAAGGCCTTACAGGAGTTGTGAGGAGTCTCTAAAAAAAGTCCACTACCAACCGACCCAAATCGCCCTGCTCGGTAATCATTGTACGATCCTGATCCTCAACTGATGAATTCGATTCCTGATTTGTCTATGGATCAAAGATCTATGAAAGAACTTAGTATTTCTATCCCCCAAATCGAGCCACTGAACTCTATATCTCTGACGAAAGAAAGCCTCCTCATCCTGACAAAGTGTAGAATATTTCTTGCATAGATCGCTCTCAGCTGAAATGCACTCTGTCAAAAACGGGTTCGCATCTAAAGCTACCTGAGCTGTAACCCGCTTGGCCCGAGCCTCAACAACCCTGCTAGAAATGTTACTAAAAGTCTGACTATGGAGAATCCCAAGTTTTGGCTTTAACATACCTAACTTCTGAGTGAAACGGTACATGGGGTCGCCATCCACTAGCGAAGCCCACACCCTCTGTACAACCTCTAAGAAATCCTCACGATCAGCCCAAAAATTTAGAAATTTGAAAGGAGTGGGCCCTCGATGTTTCTTCTTTCCAACCCGAATAACCATAGCAGAATGATCCGAAACATCTCTAGGAAGAATCTCTTAAACAGTACCTGGCCATACCTTGAACCAAGAGGAACTGCCAAAGCTCTAACCAAGTGCCCTCAGAATGGTCCCTTCTCCCTATTGTCCATTATGCCAAGTGTAACGAAGCCCAGAAGATGGGATCCTGATCAACTCTGTATCATGGACACATTGTCCAAATTCATCCATATAACCATGCCATGCCTGATCCCCACCAACTCTATCTGAAGACCTTAGGATAGCATTAAAATCACCCAATGCCATCTAAGGTAAATCTCCAAAAGTTGTAGGCTGATCCCTAATAAAGTCCCATAATTGCCGACGAATACTAGGGTCATTAGAACCATAAACAAAGACTAATCCAAAAGAAATATTATCGGATAATCTAGTAACCCGACAAACAACCCATTGAGAAGAATACTGGATACTGCTCATACTGTACAACATAGGGTCCTAACAAACTAATATTCTATGCAATCGAATCTGTGACATTCGATAGAAATTACCAAGAAGGAAAGACTGCAGAGACCACTGACCCAAGATGGTGTTGAACAACTTTAGTCTCCAAAAGACGAACTATGCTTAAAGAATATCTAGAAATCCAATTCCTTACCGCCCTCTGCGTAGAGAAGCTGTTAAAGCCTCTAATATTTCAACTTCCTATCATAGGAAACTGGAAAATAACAAAAGCTGGGTAAAAAATAATCAACAAGGGCGGTTGCCCCCCTATCATCATTTGCCTTATTGGCATTCTTGCTTTGTTTGCTTTCACCAGATGAATGATCATTATGTAAGCGAGCAAGATTCTTGGAAGTACCTGCTGAACTTCCCAAAAGTGGTGGAGCTGTTGAGCCGTCAGAGAAGGAAGCCTCCTTATTAAGTCACAGTTCATATTTCCCAAAAGCTTAGACTGATATGCCTCAAGATGAGTGGGAGAATCCGAACCTGACTCAGATTCTGAACTAGAAATCGATGATACAGCATCAAACCTCTAAGCAATCATCAAAGCCCTCTCACTTATCACTGGATCTATTGAGGTAGAAGTCGGATGCTTCATATGAACTGCTGCTGTGGTATCAGTAACAATAATCTTCCTCTTGTCCTTTGAATTAGGGACTGTAGTAGTAGCTGGTGCCTCAGCCCTACTGGGTACAGAATGCACCATAGGCACAGGATAGGTATATCCAAACAAGCAACACTTAGAACAGTGTTTTGGTTTCCACTCATATTCCACTCTGATCTTGATAGGCTCAGAAGATAGCTTTTATCATATTTTAAAATCATGCACTAGGGAATGCTCCGCATCTAACTCAACACAAACCCGAGCATAAGACAACCGGGTCCGCTCATAAGTCATTTTATCACATGAAAGGGGCCTCCCGACCATGCTAGAAAAACTGCTAACAGCCCTAGCTGACCATAATGGAAAAGGCAGTCCATGCAGCCTAATCCAAACCGGAATCCTAGAAATCCGATTTTTATCAAAAGAGAAGTGTGGATTCCACTGTTCTAGGATAATGTTCTTCTCGCCAAACATCCATGGCCCTCTTTCTAAAATATCATGGACCTCATCCTCGGTCCTAAAGCGAAAGATGAGAAAGCCCGTTCCAGTGGAACGAACATCCTCCAATCCGCTTGTTTTCCAAGCACGCATGGCAATAGACCGTGCAGCATGGAAAAGCATGTCATAGCTGGGAAAGAAACCCACGATACAATGTAACCACTCGGATGCATCATCATCAATTAACTCATCTGGCAGTTGAAGAATAGAACCCGGAACCTTCTGGGTTACTGAGTCAAGACTGAATCTGATACTTGCTTCAGTTGCTCGGACCCTATCAGCCCAAGAGCCTTGAGTTTGAGGAAGTTTGCTCTTGGCATTGTTAGGTGGGGGAAGGGGTTGGTTGGTGGGGAAGGAGGTCTTAGTTGGTGGGTGTGGTCGGTTGGTGTGATGTAGGGGTTGTGTCTGGTTGGTAGTGGTCGGGGTGGCTTTGGTAGACATGGTGGGAAATGTTAGTTTGACAAGACAGGTAAAAATATAACAATTAAATTCAAGACAACACAATTCAATCAAGATAAAATTCCACAGGAAAACTCAACAATAATAGTAGGTGAGTCAAAGGAATTAGAAGTGCAAACCAGTCACCCAAAACGGGCATAAGATAAAATCGATGAATAGTTCTCGTTGACGTTACTCTTTAGGTTTGATTATCCGCAAGGAATTTGGGGGTCAACTGAGAAGTAGATATGCATGTAATAGGCCGAGGAGCAACCTGGCAGGATCGATGAATAGGTTTCAAAAGAGGTTTCGATGCTGAAGGAAGATTTGTAGAACGGGACGAGACGATGGCGACCACGCTGGCGGTGGCTATTCACTTGCCACTCTGCGACGATAATGAATAGTGTTTTCAAAAATTTTGAGGCTCTGGATGGGGGTGTTATCGTAGCCCGATCTACCAAATTATGAGGGCGGTGAGCGGCTGTGATGAATAATGATTTTTGAATTTTTGGGGCCATGGATGGAGGCGTTGTAAGCTGAATCTGGCGGTGATCCAGAAGAAAAAGTTGTAGAATGGACCAAGATGAACACGATGGTGAGGGAGGTGATGGTTCACTCGCCCGCCGACAGTGTGTGAATAGTAAATCCGATTTTGGTTTTTGACGATTTTGAGCGCTTTCCGGCCAGATTCTGAAGAGGGTCAAGAAGGAAAGTATCCTCAAGGTATCCCGATCTACCATATATGTAAAATTGAGATGCTAATTCGCCAAACGTCTAGAATGAACAATAATTCCGGCGACCCAGTTGAGAGAAAAAAATTTCCTCTCCTAAACCCTAAACCCTAAACACTAAACTCTAAAACCCTAACACCCTAAAGCCTAAAACCCTAAACCCTAAAACTCTAAAACCCTAAAACCCTAAAACCCTAAATCCTAAAAACCCTAAACCCTAAACCCTAAACCTTTTTATTTTTTGAATAAATTTATAATTACATTAAAGAAGGAATCAATATACATGAGAACGAGGGCCATACCCCAAGCGAGTCACAAAGGACTCAAAAGATCATAAGGAAACATAGGATAAATCCAAATCAAAAAAGGAGACAACAAATGACCAAAAATAGCCCAAACAAACAAAACAAAATAAAGCTAAGGTAAGCGCGCAGTCCTTAGGCAAATAGCCAAACCTAACTAGTCAACTATGCCCCAAATGGCGCGAAACTGTGTGGAGATCACCAACTTATCCTTTAGGTCAAGAACCCGAGTCTGAACTAAATCATAAATATCCCCTTTGATTTCTTGACGAGTCCGACGTCGCTACTGAAAAATACAATTGTTTCTCTCATACCAAATAAAATAAACTGTGGCAGATAGAACCAATCGTGCAAGCACATGTCGAAAATCCTTTCAACTCTGTAGATGAAGGGAGGACCATTAAAGAAGCGAACCCCAAGAAAAAGATGGCCATGTCATGAGGGTCTTCGCTGTCATCTCTCGCCAAATGGAAGAAGAGAAAGGACAGCGAAAGAAAATATGCCCACGTGTCTCCGTATCCGATTCACATAAAGCACATGATGTAGAGGAAATTGTGCCATGACGCCGAAGATGATCCATAGTGTGCAACCTCCCTAAGGAGGCGAGCCAAAGGATGAAAGAGTGTCTGGGGATATGGCCTGAGAACCAGAGGAGATGATGAAAAGAGTTCACTGATCTTCTAGCCCGCAACATATCCCAAGCTGAGTCAATAGAAAAGATACCCGAAGAATGCCCCTTCCAAACCTGATGATTTGGAGCTCCAACAGTAGGATGAAACGTGATTGAGTCCCAAATCAACTGAAGATCGGGCCGTCCAATTGGAAAAACCAATCCCCATCCTGAATAGTATCCAACACCCTAGCATCCAGAGATAGATTCGAAAAGAAAACAAATCACACAAGGGCCCCTGCGGAAGCCAATAATCCTGCCAAAGAGAGGTTTCCCTGCCATCTCCAATACAAGTGATAAATTTAACTCTGCACCAATCCCTACTGAGAAGAATCTTCTGCTATGTCCAGGATGTAGCAGATGTAACCTGAATTTGCCAAAAAGATCGACCCCGAAGAAGCACACGATGAACCCACGAAGACCAAGTGGAGGACTTGTCCGAGAGCAACCTCCAAATATGCTTCAGAATAGCTGCCCGGTTCCAATCCTTAACCCGTTTGATCCCCATACCTCCCTTCTTTAAAGGGTAACAAACCGAAGACCAAGCACCTTTGCGCCAGAGCGAGATAAAGAAGTACCCCTCCATAGGAAAGTAGCCATAATACGCTCAATCCTCTGTACCACAACTGCAGGCAATATGAACATGGAGGACCAATAGACTTGGATAGAGAACAGAACTGATTTGATTAACCGGAGCTGACGAGCATAAATCAAACTCCTAGATGTCCATAACCAGATCCTAGACACGATCCTCTCAATCAAAGGTTCATAATCCGAAAGTCGTAATCGAGTACTAATCAGAGGCACTCCCAAATATCTGACTGGTAGAGTCCCAATTTGAAAATCGAGGATAGCTTGTAAAGCGATTCGTTCCTCCTCATTAAACCCCAAAAAGAAAACATGACTCTTGGCCGAATTGGTGACCAACCCGGAGAGCCATGCAAACTCGTCTAAAGCATCTCTAACCACTTTCACTGAATCCTCATCGGCCCTGCAAAAAACCATCAAATCATCTGCAAAGTAAAGATGGGTAAGGGATACCTGCTAACAGCGCCAATGATAATGGAATCCCGGCCTCTGAGCTGCCTCTCAGAGAATACCATTCAAACCCTCTATAGCTAACACGAAAAGGTGAGGCGATAGAGGATCACCTTGACGAACTCCACTGGATGCAGTAAAGAAACCATGGAGCTCCCCATTCAGCGAAATTAAGAAGTGCGTGGAAGATAAGTAGGTCTCAATCAACTGAATCATACACTCAGGAACACCGATAGTCCGTAGCCCTACATAAATGAAATCTCGACTGACTGTATCAAAAGCTTTGCGAAGATCCACTTTTAGTGCACATCGTGATGGTGAACTCCCAAGATAGTAGTTATGCATGAGCTTCTGAGTCAGCAAAATAGCATCAGAAATCCTCCTCCCTGGGACAAAAGCGGACTGTGAACTCCCAATTACATCAGGTAAAACTACTTTAAAATTATTCAGGATCACTTTTGAGATACACTTATAAAGCACATTGCAGTAGGAAATCGGTCTAAAGTCACTCATAGTCCTCGGCCGCTCCACCTTTGGAACCAAAGCAATCCTGGTAGCATTAAAACAGCTAGGTATCTGGCAGGTAGCAAAAAAATGACGTATAGCAGCTCTAAACTCGATACCAATTGTCCCCCAAGCTCTCTTAAAGAATAAAGAGGTGTAACCATCTGGCCCAGGAGCTTTGTCATCGGGAATAGAGAATAAAGCTGTCTTGATCTCGTCATCCGTAATTGGACAAACCAAAGAAGGCAACATCTCCTCAGAAACCCGTCCAGAAAAGAACTTAGAAGCATCCGTAACAGAAGGCCTGACAGGAGCTACGAGGAGTCTCTGAAAAAAATCCACTGCCAATCGACCCAAATCGCCCTGGTCAGTAACCACTATACCATCCTGATCCTCAAGCCGATGAATTCGATTCCTGATTTGTCGATGGATCAAAGATCTGTGAAAGAACTTAGTATTTCTATCCCCCAAAGCCAGCCACTGGTCTCTAGATCTCTGACGAACGAAAGCCTCCTCATCCTGACAAAGTGTAGAATGTTTCTTGCATAGATCCCTCTCAGCTAAAATGCACTCTGTCGAAAACGGGTCCGCATCCAATGCTGCCTGAGCTGTAACCCACTATGCCTGAGCCTCAACAACCCTGCTAGAAATGTTACTAGAAGTTTGACTATGGAGAGTCCTAAGTTCTCGCTTCAACATACCTAACTTCTAAGTGAAACGGTACATAGGGTCGTCGTCCACTCGCGAATCCCATACCCTCTTAACAACCTCAAAAAAATCCTCACGATCAGCCCAAAAATTTGGAAATTTGAAAGGAGTGGGACCTCGATGTTTCTTCTCTCCAACTTGAATAACCATAGCAGAATCCGAAACATCCCTAGGAAGAATCTCTGAAACAGTACCTGGCCAAGCCTTGAACCAAGAGGAACTGCCAAAGCTCCAATCAAGTACCCTTAGAATGGTCCCTTCTCCCTGTTGTCCATTATGCCACGTGTAACGAAGCCCAGAAGATGGGATCCTGATCAACTTTGTATCATGAACACATTGTCCAAATTCATCCATATAACCATGCCAAGCCTGACCCTACCAAATCTATCTGAAGACCTTAGGATAGCATTAAAATCACCCAATGCCATCCAAGGTAAATCTCCAAAGGCTGTAGGCTGATCCCTGACAAAGTCCCATAATTGCCGACGAATACCCTATTCATTAGAACCATAAACAAAGACTAATCCAAAAGAAATATTATCGGATAGTAACCCGACAAACAACCCACTGAGAAGAATACTGCAAACTACTCATACTGTACAACATAGGGTCCTAACAAACCAATATTCGGCATGCAATCGAATCTGCGACATTCGATAGAAATTCCCAAGAAGGACAGACTGTAGAGACCACCGACTCAAGATCTTGTTAATCAACTTTAGTCTCTAAATGACCAATTATGCTTAAAGAAAATCTAGAAATCCAATTCCTTACCGCCCTCTGCGTAGAGAAGCCGTTAAGGCCTCTAATATTCCAACTTCCTATCATAGGAAACTGGAAAATAACATAAGCTGGGTAAAAAACATTCAGCGAGGGCAGTTGCCCCCTACCATCGTTTGCCTTATTGGCTTTCCTGCTTTGTTTGCTTTCACCAGATGAAAGATCATTATGTAAGCAAGTAAGATTCTTGGAAGTACCTGCTGCACTTCCCAAAAGTGGTGGACCTGTTGAGCCGTCGAAAAAGGAAGCCTCCTTATTGAAGTCACAATTCATATCCCCTAAAAGCCTATATTGATCTGCCTCAAGATGAGTAGGAGAATCCAAACCTGACTTAGACTCTGAACCAGAAACCGATGATGCAGCATCAACCCTACGAGCAATCGTCAAAGCCTTCTCACATATCACTGGACCTGCTGGGGTAGAAGTCAGATGCTTCATATGAACTGCTATTGCGGTATCAGTAACAACAGTCCTCCCCTTGTCCTTTGAATTAGGGACTGTAGTAGTAGCTGGTACCTCAGCCATACTAGGTACAGAATGCACTATAGGCACAAGACAGGTGTGCCCAAACAAGCAACACTTAGAATAGTGCTTTGGTTTCCACTCATATTCCACTCTGATCTTGATAGGCTCAGAGGATAGCTTGCATGTGATTTTAAAATGATGCACTGGGGAATGCTCTGCATCTAATTCAACACAAATCCAAGCATAAGACAACCGGGTCCACTCATAAGTCATTTTGTCACATGAAAGGGGCCTCCCGACGATTTTAGAAACACTGCTAAGAGCCCTGATTGACCATAATGGAAAAGGCAGTCCATGCAGTCTAATCCAAACCGGAATCCCAGAAATCCAAACCGGAATCCTAGAAATCCTAGAAACCCAAATTCATCCATATAACCATACCAAGCCTGATCCCCACCAACTCTATCTGAAGACCTTAGGATAGCATTAAAATCACCTAATGCCATCCAAGGTAAATCTCCAAACGCTGTAGGTTGATCCCTGATAAAGTCCCATAATTGCCGACGAATACCCGGGTCATTAGAACCATAAACAAAGACTAATCCAAAAGAAATATTATCGGATAATCTAGTAACCCGACGATTACGCCCAAAATATACCACGGTTATTGTAGTATAAGTTGAGGTGTCATATCCACAAGGAGGCTTTCGATAAAAGAGGTTAGTAAGACAAAAATATTAAAAGGATATTAAAGATGTAAAATTTAACTTTA
>SNVD02014488.1:0-11373 GCA_013180625.2 Boswellia sacra
CGAAGATAGCATGGCCCCTATGCAGATTATTACAGAATGATGTGGCCTTTGAATTTGATGAGAAATGCAAAGAGGCATTTGAGAAACTGAAGGAACTCTTGACTTCGGCTCCAGTAATCCAATCTCCGAATCGGAATCATCCATTCGAGATCATGTGTGATGCAAGTGACTACGCTGTGGGTGCCGTTTTGGGTCAACGAATTGGCAAAATTCCACATGCCATTTACTATGCATCTCGGACTTTAAATGATGCTCAACTTAATTATTCTACCACTGAGAAAGAGCTGCTAGCTGTTATTTTTGCTTTAGAAAAGTTTCGATCTTATTTGATTGGTACTAAAGTAACCGTTTATTCTGATCATGCAGCTTTGAGTTACTTGCTCACAAAGAAAGATGCTAAACCAAGGCTTATCAGGTGGATACTCCTTTTACAGGAGTTTGACATGGAAATCAAAGACAAGAAGGGAAGTGAAAACTTAGTTGCAGACCATCTCAGTTGCATTGTCCATGATAAGAATGCACTGCCATTACAAGAAAGTTTTCCAGATGAACAATTATTGTCTCTAAATGTAGTAGCCCCTTGGTTTGCAGATATTGTTAACTACTTAGTTACCAAAAAGCTACCACATGACTTGACTCGAGCTCAAAGAGACAAGATCAAGAACATTGCCAAGTATTACATATGGGATGATCCGTACTTATGAAGCATTGTTCTGACCAAGTGATAAGAAGGTGCGTTTCTGAATCTGAATTTAATTCAATTTTAACCTTCTGTCATTCTTATGCATGTGGAGGTCATTTCGGACCAAAAAGAATAGCCCTTAAAGTTCTTGATTGTGGATTCTACTGGCCATCATTGTTCAAAGATGCATATCTGTTCTGCAAAGCTTGTTACCGTTGTCAAAGGACAGGTAATTTAAGTGCCAAAAATCAAATGCCACAAACCCCTATACTTGTTGTTGAGATTTTTGATGTGTGGGGTATTGATTTCATGGGTCCTTTTCCTTCATCTTTTGGTAATGTTTACATTATACTTGCTGTGGATTATGTTTCTAAATGAGTGGAAGCAAAAGCTACGAGAACTAATGATTCTAAAGTTGTTGTAGATTTTGTGAAATCTAACATTTTTTCGAGATTTGGAACACCAAGAGCCATGATTAGCGATAAAGGGACACACTTCTGTAATAGATCATTTGAAGCCTTGCTCAAGAAATACAACATCACTCACAAGTTGTCTACTGCATATCATCCACAAACTAGTGGTCAAGTTAAAGTTTCAAATCGAGAAGTCAAGTCCATTCTCGAGAAGACAGTGAATCCGAACCGAAAAGATTGGAGCCTACGATTGAATGATGCACTTTGGGCATACCGAACTGCTTATAAGACACCTATTGGAATGTCTCCATATAGGTTAATCTATGGTAAGCCATGTCACCTTCCGGTAGAGCTCGAACACAAAGCATGGTGGGCAGTAAAGATTTGTAACTTGGAGATGGATGCTGCTGGTGAACAAAGGAAGCTTCAACTGCAAGAATTGGAAGAACTTAGAAATGATGCCTATGAGAATTCCAGAATTTACAAAGAGAGAACTAAGGCATTTCATGATAAAATGATCTCTAGGAAGAAATTTGAAGTGGGACAGAAAGTTCTTTTATTTCATTCTCGCCTTAAGTTATTTCCAGGTAAATTACGATCTCGATGGGTTGGACCTTTTGTTATTACTAATGTTTTTTCCCCATGGTGCAGTGGAAATCAAGAGCTTAAAAACGGATAAAGTATTCAAGGTGAATGGGCACAGGTTGAAGCCTTACTATGAGAATTCAGTGATGCAGGACATCGATGAGGTACCTCTCTACGAGCCAACTTATCTTGATGGTTGAGGACAGATAACGTCAGGCTGAGGACGTTAAACCAAGCGCTTATTGGGAGGCAACCCAATGTTTTTGAAATATAAATAAAAAGAGACAAAGAAAAGAAGGTAGTATTGATCAATTTTTTGTGTTTCGAGGAGATTCCTCTCATGGGCTATTATAACTGATCAGGTTTTATCTCTCTTTGCCATTTGTCTTATTTGCTTTGTTGTTTGTTTTTTACTTTCATTTGCTCTTGTGTTTTTATTTCTTTTGTGTCTCTATTTTCTTTTCTTTTCTTTTCTTTTCTTGTGTTTAATTTGATTATTCCGTGCTTCGAGTTCAGTTGTGCAACAGCTTGAGGAAACATTCAAACGGGAGTTGAAGCATTGTTCGAAGGTTTGAAACGTGCATATCTGGGAGAAGAACAAACTCAATCGCATTATCGGTAATATCTCTCCTTTTCTTCTCTTCAATGGATGCTGATGTCTTTCTATCGAACCTTCGTAAATATTTCCCTTCACTTCCTCAAAATGCTATGTTTAAAATTTATAAAGTACGGATGACTAGACTTTGGGCATTGATGCTCCTAAATGTGCCTGCTGATATCCGATGGCTTATCGAAGCCAAGGTGAGATTGTCCGGTGAGCCGGACATTAATCTCGCAAAATACATGCCTGGTCTAGGAAAGAGCTACTACGCCGAGAGGCGAAGAGCGAAAAGGTTACAAGTATGTTATAAATGTGCTAGATGGAATTGTAACCAGACGTGTCGTTCATTAGGTTTTGCGTCCAGGAATAGAGAAGATAAACTTTCATTTATTAAGAATGGTTTGAGTAATGAGTCGCTGGATAATGTTTTGTTAACTCTCGAGTCACATTCTCGTGGACTTGTTCAGCGTGAATTACTTAATCTGTGGACACAATATCGTGATGAATTGCAGTGTTATAGACTAGGGAATCTGACTAAAAACGACCCTGTTTGCCAGTTTATAAGAAAACTGGATGGGAAGCAAATCCCCGACTGATAGAAGGCGTTTCAGCCGTTACTGGACGTAAAACCAGAGGAAGATGTGAGCCACAATCACAACTACTTGTCTATTTGAATGTGTGTTGTTTGTTGTAGAATTTTTTTTCTTGTTTCGTTTGATCTGATTATCAATGTTGTTTTTGTGTTGTTGTTGTTTTTTGATTTTGTTTGTATTAATTTCAAGTTTTCTTTTTGACAAACCATATGACTACCCTATGGCATAAGTCCACGTGGGAGACAAGTGTGGAGGTTTTGTCAACCTCCACCGAAAGTGTATCTCTATTTTTTATGCTTCACGTGGGAGACAAGTGTGTAGGCTTTGTCAAACTTCGCCGAAAGCATATCTCATTTTTTCAAATCTTGGGGCGATAAATCTGCATCGAGCAACCCGCACCGAAAGTATGTCCCCATGTGTCAAAATTTGAGAGTTTTATGGGTGTATATATACATTCTGCATATTTTCATATGTCATTCAATAACCTTTCTTGCAATTGAAAAGCATAATATCTAACGTGTCTTACACAAGATTAGAGCACTTGTATAAATGGAGAAAACACCAATTCGGCGATTCCGTAATATATGCGTATTTTGCGGATCGCAATTTGGTAAAGATGGAGAGTTTACCACAGCAGCTCTTGATCTTGGTAGGACATTAGCTGCGAGGGGTATTAATTTGATTTATGGAGGGGGTAGTCTTGAGTTAATGGGGTGTGTGTCGACAGCTGCATCCTTAGGAGTAAGCAAAGTTCTCGGCATTATCCCTAAACCATTAGCTGTACGAGATATCGTAAGCAACACCATGGAGGAAGACTTACAGGTTTCTAGTATGCATGAGCGTATTGCACATATGGTCATTAAATCTGATGCATTTATAGCTTTGCCCGGTGGTTATGGTACATTAGAGGAGATATTTCAAATCACCTCTTGGGCACAGCTAAACATCCATCGGAACCCATTGGTTTGTTAAATGTTAATAATTTTTTTGATGGTTTGTTGTCCTTTCTTGATCAAGCTGTAGAAAAAAAATTTCATCTCACCGTCAGCAAGGCAAATGCTGGTTACAGCTTCAACTGCATGAGAGTTAATTGACAAACTACAAGAATTCGTCTATTCACTTGATCCAACAATGGCTCGGATAAATTGGTTTGGAGAAGGCAACAAAAGGCGTCAACTGGATTTAACCCTCCATCTGTAATCTCTATTTGCTGGTTTGCTTCGTTTTTGTTTGCTTTCTTTTTAGTGTTTTTATTTGAGATTTTTCATGTCGTTTCTTTTGAGCTTTTTCAGGTTATTTCTTTCGTCCCAGGTAATATTTTCTAATCTCGTTTTTTAGAGTGGTGGCTTAAAAAGTTCAAGTTCTCTTGAAACGCATTCTGGATTTCTTTAATCCATAATGGCTGAATAAGGAGGCTAACTTCTAAACTTTTTTAGACCCATTCTAACTGACTTGTTTTTGTTTGCTGGCTTGTTGGACTTTGTTATTTTATGAGTAAGTTTAGTTTTATGTAATTTAGAATTGTTATGTGTTTTTGTCTTTATCAGTTTCGATTCAAAAAAAAAACATTGTGGAAAAACCTGAGAATGGCAGAATATGGGTTTTTCTTAACTCTTGAAACGCATTCTCTCTCAATAAATCTGTAGTTTGTTTATTTCATGTTGTTTGAAGTGTCTTGTTTCTTGTTTTGTTCTTTCATAATAAAGGTATATAGGCTGGAAACCTTAAGTCTGCGGGCTACTGGTCCTAAGGATTGTTGAAATATACAATCTTGACTCAGGTGTAAACAATGCCACGTACCTCTTTTCTTGCATTTTGTGGGTCGATGATAAGATAATGATTGAATTAAGAATAACTCTTGGAAAAATGATAAATGATGCATGGATCTGTGTGCTTGAAATGTTTATTGGTTTTCGCTTTGCTTTTGATTCCTTGCACAACATTGAGCACTAAGCTATTATCACTGAGTTATTTGTTCACTTAGAGAAAGTTTATGTAATTTAAATGTTTCTTCAGATTTTCATGAATTTTAGAACTTGTTTGATGGTCACTCGAGGCGAAATCCTAGACTGTGCAACATTGGGGAAATGATTTAGGCCATCTTTGGACCGTTTGAGCCTTATTAGCCAACCTTGACTGAAATTGATCCCTAGTTACCCCTTTGAGCCTTTATAAGCTTTTTTTCTTTGTTAACTCACTAAAAGATTTCCTAACCTAAAATGAATTTGTTCCAAACAGTTTATCCCTTACCTATGAGCATGTAGATCATTCACAATTAAATTCTGAGCTATGTTCTGGTTTTGGGAAGTTAGAGGAGGTTGGGATGTGTTATGAGCAATGCAATTGAGTTCTATTATGTTTGTAAAAAAAAAAAAAGAAAAAAAAAGCCAATCTGTACTTATCGTCCACGTACTTACACATTGAGGACAATGTGTTGTTTAAGTGTGGGGGAGGGGAAGTGTAATAAAAAAAAAGAAAAAAAGAAGAAAAAAAAGAACAAAAGAAGAAGATAAGAGATCTATACCCTTAATGTTCTTAAAAAGAATGAAACAACAAAGTGTGGGGGTGTAGTTTTCTTTGTTTTCTGAAAAAAAAAAAAAGATTGAGTGTTCTAAATAAGTTTGGGGGAGTAACCTGGTGAATTGAAATGAAGTTGTGTTATAGGGTTGAGCTCTACATAGTCTTGAATGATTTATGTGTTTGTGGGTGATTTGAGCCAAATTATTATCCTTTATCATACCTTCACCAAGCCAAACGTTACAAGCTTAATAAAGTCCTACTTGATCCTTGGTGTTGTGCATGTCTACATTAGTGGAGAGTGACTTGAAAAGCAAGCCTATGGAGTTCATTTATACACACATCTTCAATATTAATATGATTCATTTTTATGCATAAACTCATCCGGGTTACAAGTGATTAGGTGAGAATGGCTCTACACACACACACTTGAGGATTGAAGTGAAGCGAAACTAATCCTTGAGATGAAATTCTTGATCAAGTGCATTATTTTGAAGTTTTCCTTGGGTTATAATTAAGTACACTCTTTGAGGCCTATTTGCAAGATAAAGCATTTGTGTGTTTTAATTTTTTTGTTGATTCTGTTTCGGTTTAGTTTTATTTCATATTATCGTAGTTGCTCGAGGACTAGCAAAGTCTAAATGTGGGGGAATTTGATAAGTGTCTATTTATATATCATTTTCATATCAATTCGTCCATGTTTCTTTGCTATATTCCTTGGTATTTTTATGTTTTTGTGTGGTTTTGATGTTGTAGGAGTTTTGGAGCAACTTGCACAAAAATGGAGTAAAACCCTTCATTTTCACCTCTTCTAGTCAACCATCTTCTCGGATTTAATTGTATTGATATACAATGAACCCGATGACATATTATATACCGTTGGAAAGCTCTCGAAGTCTATTTTCTGGAGAAATTTACGTTTTATATATCCATTCAGTGTACCAAAAGTTGTAATCAAAACAGTGTGAGATGTATAGAAATATAATTCCACAAGCACTGTAGCATGTATAATACGGGCACTGTAGCAAGTCACTGTAGCAGAGTATTTAAACACATTTTAGGGTTTTATTTTCATAACTTGAAGAGGGGAAAACGTGGGAGGAGGCTGCATTTCTGGATTTCTCTCATTCCTTGGAGTTCTTGAAGGAGAAAGAAGATTTTGAAAGAGGATGAACTACAATTCCAAGAAGATTCATCTACAAAGAAGATTTTCAAAGAATTTGCTAAGTTCTTTCTTTCCTTTTCAATTCTGGAATTCTCTGTATTGTATTTGTTATTCTGATTGAATATGTGTAACTAAATCTGAATTGGTTGAGGGTGATTTCAAAGCCCTTGATATGGATTTTGTGAGTTGTTTGTGTAAGAAATTGTTATTCAATTCTCTAATTGAAGTTGCTTGTATTTTCCCATATCTAATGCTTATGATTGCTTACTGATTCTATTTGGAATGGCCAACTGAATATAATCTGTTGTTGTCTATTACTAGATTAGAAATCTTGATCGTAATTGTCATGAATTTCTAATCATTAGTAGCAAAATTGTGATCAGAGATTGTAATTGGAAAATACAACCTAGGTTAAATAATCCGAACCTGTGTGATTATTGCTTAGATCAACCTATCTTGCTTATCGTAATGCTTCCATTGAATTAAACTTAGAGAGCTTGTTCTAGGGTGTTTAATGGATAGAGATTAAATAAAGAGCTTGTTTTATTTAACAACAAAGTAAGGAAAGATTGGGATAACAGAGCTTGTTGTTATCTACGGTTGATAACTTCAATGCTGTAATTGGATTACAATTCTATGTTAATTCACAAATTCATATCTTGTGGCAGAGAAAGAACCCTTAACCAAGTGTCTCTCATTGATCTTTCATTCAAATTAACTTCTGTTTTGTTATTCTTAATTTGAATTCTTATTTCATTTAGTTAATCATTCAACAAAACCCCCCCATTTAGTTAATTGTGGTTGGAAAATAACAAATTCAGTTAGAATCAATCCTCGTGGGAACGATATCTTACTTATCACTTTATTACTTGTGCGACTAGTATACTTGCTAGTTTCGAATGCATCAGAGAACGTGGTGGAGGCTTCAGCTCTGGAATTCTTTCATCTCTTGGAGTTCTTGAAGGAGAAAGGAAGCTTGGAAAGAGGAAGAACTACAATCCAAAGAGAATTACATCAATTTGCTAAGTTTTTCCCTTCCCTTTCATTTTCTGGAATGTCTCCATGTTGTATTGTATTTACCACGTTCTTAAACATGTGTAACTGAATCTGAATTGGTTGAGGGTGATTTCAAAGCCCCTGATAGGGTTTTTGTAAGTTGATTGTGCAAGAAGTTGTTATCCAATTCTCTAATTGAATTTGCTTGTATTTTCCTATATCTAATGCTTATGATGCTTGCTGGATTGTATTTCGAATGGCCAACTGAATATAATCTGGTTGTTGTCTATTGCTAGATTAGAAATCTTGATCCGTAATTGTCTTGAATTTCTAATCATTAGTAGCAAAATTGTGATCAGAAATTGCAATTGGAGAATATAACCTAAGTTAAATAATCCGAGCTTGTGTGTTTATTGCTTAGATCAACCTATCTTTCTTATCATAATGCATCATTGAATTAAATTTAGAGAGCTTATTCTAGGTTGTTTAATGGATAGAGATTAAATAAAGAGCCTGTTTTATTTAACAACAAAGTAAGGAAAGATTGGGATAACAGAGCTTGTTGTTATCTACGGTTGATAATTTCAATGGTGTAATTGGATGACAATTCCACAATTAATTCGCAAATCCATATCTTGTGGTAGAGAAGGATCCTTAACCAGGTTACTCTCATTGATTTTTCACTCAAATAACTTTTGTTTGTATTCTTTTAACTTGCATAATATTTAATCTAGTGAATCAATCAAAACAAAAACCCCCCTCATTTAGTTTATTGTTGCTTTAGGAATAACAAATTCAATTAGAATCAATCCTCGTGGGAACGATATCTTACTTATCACTTTAGTAATTGTGCCGAACTAGTAACTTGCTAGTTCGAAGCATCACTGTGCAACATTGGGGAAATGATTTAGGCCATATTTGGACCGTTTGAGCCTTAATAGCCAACCTTGACTGAAATTGATCCCTAGTTACCCCTTTGAGCCTTGTAAGCCTTTTTCTTTGTTAACTCACTAAAAGATTTCCTAACCTCAAATGAATTTGTTCCAAACAGTTTATCCCTTACCTATGAGCATGTAGATCATTCACAATTAAATTCTGAGCTATGTTCTGGTGTTGGGAAGTTAGAGGAGGTTGGGATGTGTCATGAGCAATGCAAGTGAGTCCTATTATGTTTGTAAATAAAAAAAAGAAACAAGAAAAAAAAAGCCAATCTGTACTTATCGTCCGCGTACTTACACATTGAGGACAATGTGTTGTTTAAGTGTGGGGGAGGGGAAGTGTAATATAAAAAAAAAGAAAAAAAGAAAAAAAAAGAGAACAAAAGAAGAAGAATAAGAGATCTATACCCTTAAGTGTTCTTAAAAAGAATGAAACAACAAAGTGTGGGGGTGTAGTTTTCTTTTGTTTTCGGCAAAAAAAAAAAAAAAAGATTGAGTGTTCTAAATAAGTTTGGGGGAGTAACCTGGTGAATTGAAATGAAGTGGTGTTATAGGGTTGAGCTCTACATAGTCTTGAATGATTTATGTGTTTGTGGGTGATTTGAGCAAATTTATTATCCTTTATCATACCTTCACCCAAGCCAAACGTTACAAGCTTAATAAAGTCCTACTGGATCCTTGATGTTGTGCATGTCTACATTAGTGGAGAGTGACTTGAAAAAGCATGGCCTAGGAGTTCATTATGCGATGCGTTCGGAAACTAGCAAGTATACTAGTTCGCACAAGTAATAAAGTGATAAGTAGATATCGTTTCCACGAGGATTGATTCTAATTGAATTTGTTATTTCCAGCAACAATAAACTAAACAGGGGGGATTTTTGTTGAATGATTTACTAAATGAAATAAGAATGCAAGTAAAGAATAACAAAACAGAAAGTAAATTTGAATGAAAAACAATGGGAGACACTTGGTTAAGAGTTCATTCTCTGCCACAAGATATGAATTTGTGAATTAACTTAGAATTGTAATCCAATTACAGCATTGAAGTTATCAACCGTAGATAACAACAAGCTCTGTTATCCCAATCTTTCCTTACTTTGTTGTTAAATAAAACAAGCTCTTTATTTAATCTCTATACATTAAACAACCTAGAACAAGCTCTCTAAGTTTAATTCAATAGAAGCATTACGATGAGAAAGATAGGTTGATATAAGCAATAATCACACAAGTTCGGATTATTTAACCTAGGTTGTATTTTCCAATTGCAATCTCTGATCACAATTTTGCTACTAATGATTGGAAATTCATGACAATTACGGATCAAGATTTCTAATCTAGCAATAGACAACAAACAGATTATATTCAGTTGGCCATTCCAAATACAATCAGTAAGCAATCATAAGCATTAGATATGGAAAATACAAGCAACTTCAATTAGAGAATTGGATAACAATTTCTTACACAATCAACACACAAAATCCATATCAAGGGCTTTGAAATCACCCTCAACCAATTCAGATTTAGTTACACATATTCAATCAGAATAACAAATACAATACAGAGAAATTCCAGAATTGAAAAGGAAAGAAAAAACTTAGCAAATTCTTTGAAAATCTTCTTTGTAGATGAATCTTCTTGGAATTGTAGTTCCTCCTCTTTCAAAATCTTCTTTCTCCTTCAAGAACTCCAAGGGATGAGAGAAATCCAGAAATGCAGACTCCTCCCACGTTTTCCCCTCTTCAAGTTATGAAAATAAAACCCTAAAATGTGTTTAAATACTCTGCTACAGTGACTTGCTACAGTGCACCGTATTATACATGCTACAGTGCTTGTGGAATTATATTTCTATACATCTCACACTGTTTTGATTACAACTTTTGGTACACTGAATGGATTTATAAACCGTAAATTTCTCCAGAAAATAGACTTCGAGAGCGTTCCAACGGTATATAATATGTCATCGGGTTCATTGTATATCAATACAATTAAATCCGAGAAGATGGTTGACTAGCAGAGGTCAAAATGTAGGGTTTTACTCCATTTTTTGTGCAAGTTGCTCCAAAACTCCTACAAACATCAAAACCACACAAAAAACATAAAAATACCAAGGAATATAGCAAAGAAACATGGACGAATTGATATAAAAGTAATACATAAATAGACACCTATCAAATTCCCCCACACTTAGACTGTGCTAGTCCTCGAGCAACTAAAATGATACGAAACAAAACTAAACCGAAACAGAATCAGAGAAAAATTAAAACACACCAATGCTTCAACTTGCAAATAGGCCTCAAAGATTGTACTTAATTATAACCCAAGGAATACTTCAAAATAATGCAATTGATCAAGAATTTTATCTCAAAAATTAGTTTCGCTTCACTTCAATTCCTCAAGTGTGTTTGTGTAGAGCCATTCTCACCTAATCACTTGTAACCCGGATGAGTTTATGCATAAAAATGAATCATATTTAATATTGAAGATGTGTGTATAAATGAACTCCATAGGCTTGCTTTTCAAGTCATTCTCCACTAATGTAGACATGCACAACACCAAGGATCAAATAGGACTTTATTAAGCTTGTAAAGTTTGGCTTGGGTGAAGGTATGATAAAGGATAATAATTAGGCTCAAATCACCCACAAACACATAAAATCATTCAATATTATGTGGAGCTCAAGCCCATGACATAAAAAATTCATTCTTATTCATCAAATGACTCTCCCAAACTTATTCAGAACACTCGAACTCTCTTTTTTTTTTTTTCTTTTTTTCATTTTTTTCTTTTTTTTTGTAGAAAGCAAAAGAAACTACACCCCCACACTTTGTTGTTTCATTCTTTTTAAGAACGCCCAAGGGTATAGAACTCTTTTTTTTTCTTTTT
>SNVD02014492.1:7500-11295 GCA_013180625.2 Boswellia sacra
TGCTTTGAGCACTCTAATTTCTTCAAAGTAACAGCGCCGTAGGCACGACCCGGCCAGTTAAGGCCAGGAGCGCATCGCCGGCAGAAGGGACGAGCCGACCGGTGCACACCGCGAGGCGGACCGGTCAACCCAACCCAAGGTCCAACTACGAGCTTTTTAACTGCAACAACTTAAATATACGCTCTTGGAGCTGGAATTACCGCGGCTGCTGGCACCAGACTTGCCCTCCAAGGGATCCTCGTTAAGGGATTTAGATGGTACTCATTCCAATTACCAAACTCATTGAGCCCGGTATTGTTATTTATTGTCACTGATCCTCCCGTGTCCGGATTGGGTAAGTTTGCGCGCCTGCTGCCTTTCCTTGGATGTTGTATCAGTTTCTCAGGCTCCCTCTCCGGAATCGAACCCTAATTCTCCGTCACCCCCCGTCACCACCATGGTATCGCCTCTATCATCCTACCATCGAAAGTTGGATAGGCAGAAATTTGAAATGATGCGTCGCCGCACGATGGCCGTGGCGTCCGTCGAGTTATCATGAACATCAGAGCACGGCAAAGCCCGCGTCGACCTTTTTCTCATAAAATGCGTCCCTTCCAGAAGTCGGGGTTTTGGTGCCACGTTATTATCTCATAAATTACTACGGTTATCCGAGTAGCAGATACCATCAAACCAACTATAACTGATTTAATGAGCCATTCGCAGTTTCACAGTCTGAATTAGTTCATACTTACACATGCATGTCTTAATCTTTGAGACAAGCATATGACTACTGGCAGGATCAACCAGGTAGCATTCCTTCGCGACGCCGACGCCCGCATGAGCGCCCCGAGCCGCGAGGCCGAGGGCTCGAAGACGTGCGTGGCGGTCGTTCGTGTCGTTGGACAAAATGCGTTGCTTGGGCAAAAGGAGGCCGAGATACCACCCACCCGCGCATAACATTCTGCATCCGAGAGCACGGGCAAAGCACCTCGTGGGCCAAGGCAACCACGCAACTGGGCGAGGCGTGCCAGGAACACGAGGCTTGCCTAACGTCCGCCCCAACCCCCGCGAGGGCATGGGGCGGAGAGCAACAAACGAACCGCCGAATTCCTTCGGGTAGGTAAGCAACACAGGATACCGTACGCACCCCCAAGGCAGCAACAACGCATTGGGGAATAATGAAGAGGATGGGGCGTCAACAGTTCGATGCACTAGCACGGAGCCTGCCAACCCACGCCATCCAAACACCACTCACACGCCCGTTGCGTTCACTTGGCAGCAGCACAACCCAACGAACTACAACCCAACAATCGAAACTGTTGAGCATGCAGAAACGTCAAGTCGTGCCGCGCCCGCACCGCGGGACGCGATAGAACATGGAACCACACGAGGGACAATTTTTCGAAGGAGGAGCGAGCAACGTCAAGCACAAGCCATCATCGACCGAGATAGCCACCCCCGGCCCAAGTGTTGCTGCCTGCCACCCTTGCACTACGACTTACAAGCTGCGCTGCGCACAAGAGCGGCTGTCTCTTATACACATCTAGATGTGTATAAGAGACAGATTCTGCAATTCACACCAAGTATCGCATTTCGCTACGTTCTTCATCTGTCTCTTATACACATCTAGATGTGTATAAGAGACAGGAGCTGCCCAAGCACCAGCTCAAGCATGGAGCTCAGTCCCCCCCCAGCCCGAGCGTTGCTGCCTGCTGCCCTTGCACTACGACTTACAAGCTGCGCTGCGCACAAGAGCGTGCTGGAGCACACCCGAAGCACGGGGATGGGATGGGGGCATCACGCCATGCCTAAGCGATTCTTTCTGCTGCCCTAGCACTACGACTTACAAGCTGCGCTGCGCACAAGAGCTGCCCAAGCACCAGCTCAAGCATGGAGCTCAGTCCACGTTTTTTCGTACTGGGAACCACCACCGATGCCGACACATGCCGACAATATCCGCTGGAGTTGCATGCCATGCCCACCCAACGCACACACAAAAGCATGCCAGTGTGCATGGGCGAGGGGGGTGTTTGCATGGCTTGGCCCGGAGGCCCCCCAGCGGAGACTGCATCTCCCCCCTAAAGAGCTTTTTTTTGCATTGCAGCATTATCAGGGGTGGTGCACCATGGTATGTGAGCTGTCACAAGGGGCTGGACGACGGAGCTTGTGTGGGGCGTTGGGGCTGAGAATTTGCGAGGGGAGCAAGAAAAATGGGAGGAATCGATGGGAAAAGAGATTTGGGGGTTTCGGGCGCCGTGGGGGCTTCGGAGTGAATTTTTAGAGAGAGAAAGGGCAAAATTGGAAAAGCGCCCAAACGACGCCGGAGCGAGGTGAAATCTTTTTGGGGGCTTTGGGAGTCCGAAAATGATTTAGGTGGCGTTTGATTGAGTTTGGAAGCGTTTGGCGGAAGATTTTTTTCGTGGTGGCACGATTCCGCTGCACGTTGGCAGCCCACGGTGCAGCCTTGCTGCACATCATGCGCATTTGCTGCCCATGGTGTGCAGCAATGTGCTGCAGCTTGGCCTGCCACCGTGCAGCCGTGGTGCCATGAGGGGCCATTTTTCGACGTTCGCGCTCTTGGCTGATTTTTTGCAAGGACAACGAGCAAAATGCAACCGTGGCACGAATGAAAGCGAAAATTAAAAAAAAAATAAATTGAAGGTGGAAGGTGGGGCCCACTTGCAAAAAAATTGAAAAAAATGGAAAAAAAATAAAACAATGTTAGTGTAACGAAGAGAAGAGAAACTTGAAGGAAATCGCGTTACTAACTTTTAAAAAACAGAAAACGTGCTGCTGGTTGCATGTTGGGCGCCATGGCGCTGCCCTTGCTGCACGGATGGGCGCTGGCTAACCTCCCTTGGGGCTTGGTGTTGCCCACGACGTGCCCTCGTGCTGCAGTTGCTGCACGTTTGCGCCCATGGTGCTGCCCTTGTTGCGTGGACTTGTGCTGCTAACCTCCTTCGGGCTTGGGTGTTGCCCACACGTGCCCCTCGTGCGCAGTTGCTTCACGTTGGCCGGCCCAGGGTGCTGCCCTTGCTGCGTAGATGGGTGCTGGCTAACCTCCCTTGGGGCTTGGGTGTTGCCCATGACGGGCCCCTCGTGTTGCGGCTGTTGCTGCACGTTGGGCGCTCGTGGGGCTGCCCTTGCTGCATCCGTGGGGGCTGGCTAACCTCCTTTGGGGCTTGGGTGCTGCCCGTGGCGCTGCCCTTGCTGCATGGATGGGGTCTGGCTAACCTCCCTTGGGGCTACGATTGCTGCATGCATGGGCGCTGGGTGCTGCATGTGTGGGCGCCTGTCTCTTATACACATCTAGATGTGTATAAGAGACAGGGCGCTGGGCGCTGCATGCGTGGGGCGCTGGGCGCTGCCCGCGTGGGCGCTGGGCGCTGCATGCGTGGGGCGCCGGGCGCTGCACGCGGGGGCCGCTGGGCGCGCCACTCGGGCGCTGGGGCGCCTGCAATGCGTGGCGCGCTGCGCGCTGCCCGCGTTGGGCGCTCTGGGCGCTGCATGCGTGGGGCGCTGCCGCGCCATGGGCGCTGGGCGCTTGCATGCGTGCGCGCTGGGCGCTTGGGCGCTGGGCGCTGCATGCGTGGGGCGCTGGGCGCTGCCCGCGTGGGCGCTGGGCGCTGCTTGCGTGGGGTGCTGGGCGCGCCATGCGTGCGCGCTGGGCGCTGCATGCGTGGGGCGCTGGGCGCTGGTCGCGTGGGCGCGCCATGGGCGCTGTGGCCTGCATGCATGGGCGCTGTGGCCTGCATGCATGGGCGCTGTGGCCTGCTTGCATGGGCGCTGTGGCCTGCATGCAAGGGCGCTGGGGCT
>SNVD02014499.1:0-11388 GCA_013180625.2 Boswellia sacra
TAATTGAGATAACATGATTTTTGACTTCTTTTTGAAAGCATTGATTTTTGAATTTTGTTTAGCAACTTGCACATGTAAATTTTGGAATGCTTCAAGTAATTCATCATATGAAAGCTTAGGATCATGGTTTAGAATACTTATCTCATTTTCTCTTAAAGCCATGAAGCACATGTTTACCACTTTGTAATCTTCTTCTTCATTCTCCTTCAAGATGATTTCATGAGTCATGAGAGAACCCATAAGTTCTTCTAATGGTAGTTTGGTGAGGTCCTTTGCTTCTTGAATTGCCATCACCTTTGGCTCCCAAGATTTTGGTAGACACCTAAGAATCTTTCTAACCATTTCAACATTAGAATAAGATTTACCAAGAGATTTCAAACTATTAATAATATCTGTAAATCTAGTAAACATTTCAGAAATTGATTCATCCAATTTCATCTTAAAAAACTCATAACTATGAACTAGCATACTAATCTTGGATTCTTTAACTTGACTAGTTCCTTCATGAGTTACTTCAAGTGTGTGCCATATTTCTTGTGCCGTAGAACAAGTAGATATTCTATTAAACTCATTTCTATCGAGAGCACAATATAACACATTCATAGCTTTAGCATTCAAACTCAATTTCTTTTTATCATCTTCACTAAACTCTTTAGGTTCTTTAAGCATGCATTCCCCATTTTCAATTTTGGTAGGAACAAAAGGTCCTTCCAAAACAATAGGCCACAAATCATAATCAAAAGATTTCAAGAAAATACTCATTCTAGTTTTCCAATAAGAGTAATCACTTCCATTAAAAAATGGAGGTTTAGAGATAGAAAGTCCCTCAACATATGAAGTTGAATTAAAAGTTGTCATAGCTCAAAAATCGATTAAGATTTACAAAATTGAGCAACCTTGCTCTGATACCACTTGTTGACCCAGGTATGGCAACCCAAGAGGGGGGGTGAATTGGGTTTTTATTTACCAAAATGGATTTATAAAACTTTTCTTGAAAGATCAAAATTAGTTCACTCTTTCTTTGAGAATAAAGGTGAAGAAGATGAAATTAGAAGTTATTAAAGATGCAATCAAGAGAATACAATAATGAACAATCACAAGTGCAAGTAAATATAAAGAGATAGGGATAGAGAGAGTGCAAACTCAATTTACGTGGTTCGGCAAACCTTGCTTACGTCCACGGGCTCCTAGCTCCACAAGCTAGGCTTTCCAATAAGTTGTAGAAATTTTTACAACTTGCTTGATGAACAACCTCACCAAGACTTTTTCCTTCAACCCTTGATAACACCACACCAAGAGTTCTTCTTGATGAACAACCTCACCAAGGAAAATTCCTTCAACTCTTGATAACACCACACCAAGAGTTCTTCTTGATGAACAACCTCACCAAGGTAACTTCCTTCAACTATTGATAACACCACACCAAGAGTTCTTCTTGATGATCAACCTCACCAAGGAAAGAGTTCTCACTCTCACCACAATACAAGAACAAAGAAAATTTTTACAACAAAAGTACAACTCTCTTCAAAGAGTAGATAAAGAATATAAAAGCTCTATAAACTTGATATTTCTCTTGGCTTTTTTGCTTGATAAAATGCTTCTCTTGCACTTGTTGAATGCATGGGAGAATGGCTCCTTTTATAGGAAAATGAGATGAACTTAATCAAGTGAAGACACCATCTCCAAATTTTCTGCCCACCATAAAAACCGTAATCTTGTCTGCCATTTTTGTCAATGTTCCTTTTGAAATTTGAAAATCTGTAAAACATAAAAGATCTGCATATTTGAACAAGCTTTCCAACGCATCAAGAATCAAGTCATTTGGATATCTGTAGCTCAAGATATGGCCAAAACACCATTCGGTGCTCATGTGACTTGATTTTTCTTTCTTGTGTCAGTTCACCAAATTGAATGATAATTCTGTCAGCCTTCCGTTTGAAATTTGAATTTCTTCAAAACATGAAAGATCTGGATATTTGAATAAGCTTTCCAAAACATTAAGAATCAAAGCATTTGGATATCTCTATCGTAAGATATGGCCAAAACACCATTTGGTGCTTATGTGAGTTGATTTTTCTTCTCTGTGTCAGTCCACCGAATTGCATGTCAATTATGTCGGCCTTATGTTTGAAATTTGAATTTTTTCAAAACATATGAAATGTTCTTCATTAAGTCATCTTTCCAATGCCGCAGGAATCAAGTATTTTGATTTTTCTAGCTCAAGATATGTTCAAAGGAGTATTCGGTGCTCATGTCAGCTGCTTCCATTTGTCTTTCAAATTGCATGATGATTTGGACAACCTTGCACTTGAAATTTGAATTTCATTAAAACATATGAAATGTTATAAATTGAGTAAGCTTTCCAAAGGATCAAGAATCACATCATTTGGATATTTGTAGAGATATATATGACCAATTGATTGAACATTGCTCATGTGTCACATTCCTTGAGTCAATCCTTGTTCTTAAACTTTGGGGCCTTTAACATGTAGTCTTCTCCTTAGCTTCAACACTTCATTTTAATAAGCCTCTTCTTGATTTTAAAATTATTTCAATGATCTTACTCTTGCACATAAATAAACATGTTAGTAAATCTCAATGAATCAATGTGTATTGTTATCATCAAAATTATCATGTAGGCTTAGGGCTAACAATCTCCCCTTTTTTGATGATGACAAACCATTGATTGCTTTAAAATATAATCTAAAATCAAGAATGAAAATAAAATCAACAATAAGCAAAAAGAAAGCAATTGTTATGAATATAAGCAAACCATCCAAACCATTTCTCCTCCTTTTGTTATCATCAAAAAGATGTAGTCAAATTAATTACTCCCCCTAAATATATTCTCCCCCTTAACATATGCTACCATTTAAAGATTATCATATAAAAGAAAAATTAAGACATATCCAACATAACTACTTCTCTTCTAATTATGCAAAATCTATCTTGACTAAGGGGTTTAGTCATATTTGGGTCTAGGGACTAATTCACAAACTTGATTTCTCTCAAATTGGTTCAATTCTTCTTGCATAGCCAAAATCCAACTTTCCTCATTTTTGGCTTCTTTAAAAGATTTTGATTCAAATTGAGAGACAAATGCAAAAATGATTACAAAAGTTCTTAAAAGAAGATCTAGTTCTCATACCTTGTGATGGTTCACCAATAATAAGATCTTTAGGGTGAGCTTTTGCATACCTCAATTCCTTTTGTAATTCTTGGGAAGAATCAGTTACTTTCTCAAGCTTTTCTTGTTGAAGTTGTAAATCATCTTGACTCTTTTCATCAAGCCTTGATTCCTTGATTTGCCTTTCTACTTCAACAATATCATCATCTAAATTCTTTGAAGAAATCACATTATTTTCATCAAATTCAACATGCATAGATTCTTCAATAGTAAGAGTCTTTTTGTTAAAAACTCTATATGCTTTACTATGGTTGGAGTAGCCAACAAAAATTCCAACATCGGCTTTTGCATCAAATTTTTCAAGGTTATCCTTGGTGTTTAAAATAAAAACATTTACATCCAAAAACTTTAAAAAAAATCCAATGTTGGGTTTTCTTCCTTTCCAAAGTTCATAAGGAGTTTTCTTTATTAAAGCTCTAATATGGACTCTATTGATTATAAAGCATGCGGTATTAACGGCTTCGGCCCAAAAAAATTTTGGCAAATTATTTTCAAGTAACATGGTCCTAGCCATTTCTTGGATAGTCCTATTTTTCCTCTCAACAACACCATTTTGTTGTGGAGTTCTAGGTGAGAAAAAATTATGTTCAAAACCATTTTCACCACAAAGATTTTCAAATGCGACATTGTCTACTTCACCACCATGATCACTCCTAATGGACACAATAGAATACCCTTTTTGATTTTGGACTCTTTTTGCAAATTTTAAAAAAGCTTGTATGGCCTCATTTTTAGTTTTCAAGAATAACACCCAAGTGAATCTTGAATAATCATCCACAATAACAAAAACATAATACTTTCCACCAAGACTTTGAGTTCTTGATGGTCCAAATAAATCCAAATGAAGTAATTATAGAGGTTTATTTGTTGAAATAAATTTCTTTTTGTTTAAAAGAAGTTCTCACTTGTTTTCCAAATTGACAAGTATCACAAATCTTATCCTATTCAAATTTTATTTTTGGAAAACCATTAATTAAATAATTTTTAGAAATTTTTGAAATTGTGTCCATGCTAGCATGACCTAGCCTTCTATGCCATAACCAAGCATCATGATTAACAATGAAACAATTTTCTACATGATAATTAACATCAATATTAATTGTATAAATATTACCACATCTATTACCAACAAATAATGTCTTATTGTTACTAACATCCTTAATCACACATCAATTAGGCTCAAAAGCAACAAAATATCCCTTATCACATAATTGACTAATGCTAATCAAATCATGTTTCAAACCATAAACAAGCAAAACATCTTTAATAATAGGTGAAGAAGGGTTACCAATATCACCATGTCCGATTACCCTTCCTTTGGCATTATCACCGAAGGTCACATATCATCCTTTCTTCATGATTAATCTTGAAAATTTGGAGGCATCTCCGGAGTCTATGCCTGGAAGCATCCCTATCTAAGTACCCACTTGTGGTTGTGCCACTCCTTTGTTTCTACAATCAATATTCAAAGAGAGACTTTTTGGTACCCAAATGTTCTGGGGTCCTTGGGGGTTAGTTATGGTACTTTTTGGAATCCATATTTGTTTCAAATTAGGATTTCTCTTAATGTAACAAGAATGCATTTTGTGTCCTTTCTTCCACAATAATTACATGAATGATTAGGATTATTCATAGAAGATGCATGAACAAAATAGTTTTTAAAATACTTTTGATTTATGAGTTTTATATCCTAACCCTCTTTTATCAAAAAAAACACACCTTTGGTTTTGTAACATAGAATTCAAAATCTTTTTTGTGCTCTTTTTGTAAAACGATCAACAATATTTCTTTAAGTCATATTTACTTTTCAAACTAACATTTTTTCTTTCTCTAATTTATCACAAATCCTTTGTTTTAACAATCTCATTTTTAGTTATTTAAAAATTGTATTGACTTCCAAACTTTTTAAAAAATCTTTTGCCCTTTAAAATTTCATTTTCATTTTTCTAAAGATTCATTTTTTCAAATAAATCTTCTAATTCGAGATAAACATGATTACTTGACTTCTTTTTGAAAGCATTGATTTTTGAATTTTGTTTATCAACTTGCACATGTAAATTTTGGAATGCTTCAAGTAATTGATCATATGAAAGCTTAGGATCATGGTTTAGAATACTTATCTCATTTTCTCTTAAAGCCATGAAGCACATGTTTGCCACTTTGCAATCTTCTTCTTCATTCTCCTTAAAGATGATTTCATGAGTCATGAGAGAACCCATAAGTTCTTCTAATGGTAGTTTGGTGAGGTCCTTTGCTTCTTGAATTGCCGTCACTTTTGGCTCCCAAGATTTTGGTAGACACCTAAGAATCTTTCTCACCATTTCAATATTAGAATAAGATTTACCATGAGATTTCAAACCATTCACAATATCCGTAAATCTAGTAAACATTTCAGAAATTGATTCATCCGATTTCATCTTAAAAAGCTCATAACTATGAACTAGCATACTAATCTTGGATTCTTAACTTGACTAGTTCCTTCTTGAGTTACTTCAAGTGTGTGCCATATTTCTTGTGCCGTAGAACAAGTAGATATTCTATTAAACTCATTTCTATCTAGAGCACAATATAACACATTCATAGCTTTAGCATTCAAACTCAATTTTTTTTTATCATCTTCACTAAACTCTTTAGGTTCTTTAAGTATGCATTGCCCATTTTCAATTTTGGTAGGAACAAAAGGTCCTTCCAAAACAATAGACCACAAATCATAATCAAAAGATTTCAAGAAAATACTCATTCTAGTTTTCAAATAAGAGTAATCACTTCCATTAAAAAATGGAGGTCTAGAGATAGAAAATCCCTCAACATATGAAGTTGAATTAAAAGTTGCCATAGCTCAAAAATCGATTAAGATTTTAAAAAAAATTGAGCAACCTTGCTCTGATACCACTTGTTGACCCAGGTATGGCAACCCAAGAGGGGGGGTGAATTGGGTTTTTATTTATCAAAATGGATTTATAAAACTTTTCTTGAAAGATCAAAATTAGTTCACTCTTTCTTTGAAAATAAAGGTGAAGAAGATGAAATTAGAATTTATCAAAGATGCAATCAAAAGAATAATAATGATGAACAATCACAAGTGCAAGTAAATGTAAAGAGGAAAGTGATAGAGAGAGTGCAAACTCAATTTACGTGGTTCGGCAAACCTGGCCTACGTCCACGGGCTCCTAGCTCCACGAGCTAAGCTTTCCACTAAGTTGTAGAAATCTTTACAACTTGCTTGATGAACAACCTCAACAAGACTTTTTCTTCCAACTCTTGATAACACCACACCAAGAGTTCTTCTTGATGAACAACCTCACCAAGGCAACTTACTTCAACCCTTGATAACACCACACCAAGAGTTCTTCTTGATGAACAACCTCACCAATGCAACTTTCCTCAACTCTTGATAACACACAACAAGAGTTCTCTCAAGGATAACTATTATCCTTTACAATAATATCTCACTCTCACCACAATACAAGAACAAAGATAATTTTTACAAAAAAAGTATAATTCTTTTCAAAGAGTAGATAAATAATATAAAAGCTCTCTAGACTTGATATTTCTCTTGCTTTTTGCTTGATAAAATGCTTCTCTTGCACTTTTTGAATGCATGGGAGAATGGCTCCTTTTATAGGCAAATGAGATGAACTTAATCAAGTGAAGACACCATCTCCAAATTTTCTGTCCACCATAAAAACTGTAATCTTGTCTGCCATTTTTGTCAATGTTCCGTTTGAAATTTGAAAATCTGTAAAACATAAAAGATCTGCAAATTTGAATAAGCTTTCCAACGCATCAAGAATCAAGTCATTTGAATATCTGTAGCTCAAGGTATGGCCAAAACACCATTCGGTGCTCATGTGACTTGATTTTTCTTCCTTGTGTCAGTCCACCGAATTGAATGATAATTCTTTTAGCATTCCGTTTGAAATTTGAATTTCTTCAAAACATAAAAGATCTGCATATTTGAATAAGCTTTCCAAAACATTAAGAATCAAAGCATTTGGATATCTCTATCTTAAGATATGCCCAAAACACCATTCGGTGCTCATGTGAGTTGATTTTTCTTCTTTATGTCAGTCCACCGAATTGCATGTCAATTATGTCGGCCTTATGTTTGAAATTTGAATTTTTTTCAAAACATATGAAATGTTCTTCATTAAGTCATCTTTCCAATGCCGTAAGAATCAAGTCATTTTGATTTTTCTAGCTCAAGATATGTTCAAAGGAGTATTCGGTGCTCATGTCAGCTGCTTCCATTTGTCTTTCAACTTGCATAATGATTTGGACAACCTTGCACTTGAAATTTGAATTTCATTAAAAACATATGAAATGTTATAAATTGAGTAAGCTTTCCAAAGGCTCAAGAATCACGTCATTTGGATATTTGTAGAGATATATATGACCAATTGATTGAACATTGCTCATGTGTCACATTCCTTGAGTCAATCCTTGTTCTTAAACTGTGGTGCCTTTAACATGTAGTCTTCTCCTTAGCTTCAATACTTCATTTTAATAAGCCTCTTCTTGATTTTAAAATTATTTCAATGATCTTACTCTTGCACATAAATAAACATGTTAGTAAATCTCAATTAATCAATGTGTATTGTTATCATCAAAATGATCATGTAGCCTTAGGGCTAACATCTCCCCCTTTTTGATGATGACAAACATTGATTGCTTTAAAAATATAATCAAAATCAGAATAAAATAAAATCAACATAAGCAAAAGAATGGCACTTGTTATGAATATAAGCAATCCAACTCAACTATTTCTCCCCTTTTGTTATCATCAAAAAGATGTAATCAAATTAACTACTCCCCCTAAATATATTCTCCCCCTTAACATATATTACCATTCAAAGATTATCATATAAAAGTAAAATTAAGACATATCCAACATGCCTAATTCTCTTCTAATTATACAAAATCTATCTTGACTAAGGAGTTTAGTAAATATCGGCTGATTGTTTATCGGTGGGAACAAATTCTAAAGAATATTACCTTTTTGCACATGATTCTCTGAATCAAATGATTTCTAATTCTCTATTGCGTAGTCCAGAGTTTGTATGGGATTTTTTGAAATGTTAATGGCACTTGTATTGTCACATTTGATGGGAATATGATCAAATACCACACCATAATCTTTTAAATTTGTTTCATCCAAAGAGATTGTGCACAACAACTTCCTACTGCAATATACTCGGCTTCCGCGGTTGATAAGACAACAAAATTTTGTTTTCTACTAACCCATGAGACTAATGCCTGTCCTGAAAATGCAAGAGCCACTAGTGCTCTTTCTATCAAAAGAAGACTTCCACAAAGTCCGCATCGGAATAACTAATTAGATCAAAATTATCACACTTAGGATACCAAAGACCTAGATTTCTGTTCCAAGAAAATATCTAAATATCCTCCTTTTGACACATTAATGTGAGATTCCTTTGGACAAGATTGAAATCTAGCACACATACACACACTACACATAATAGCAGGTCTAGTCGCAGTTAAACACAAAGAGAGCCAATCATACCTCGATATTTTGTTACCTCAACATCTTTTCCTTTCTCATCTTTGTCAAGCTTGGTTAATGTACCCATAGGTGTGTTATATGTCCTTGAATTATCCATGCCAAACTTCTTGAGAAGATCTCTTGTGTATTTAGCTTGATTTATGAAGATCCCATCCATTGATTGCTTGATTTGAAGTCCAAGGAATAAATTTAATTCTCCCATTAAGCTCATTTCAAATTCTTGTTGCATGCACTTGGAAAATTCCTCACACATAGAGACATTAGTAGCACCAAATATAATATCATCAACATAGATTTGAACAATTAATAAATCATCATTTTTTGGTTTAACAAAAGAGTAGTATCAACTTTTTTCATTTCGAAACCATTATCAATGAGAAATTTGCTCAATCTATCATACCATGCTCTTGGTGCTTGTTTCAAGCTATAAAGTGCCTTTTTGAGTTTGAAAACATGGTTGGAAAATCATGATTTTGAAAACCAAGAGGTTGCTCGACATATACTTCCTCCATAATGTAACCATTTAAAAATGCACTTTTGACATTCATTTGATATAATGTAAAATTTTTATAACATGCAATGCACACACACTTCCTAATTGATTCTAATCTAGCAACCGGTGCAAAGGTTTCCTCATAATCATACCTTCTTACTTGATTGTATCCTTGAGCAACAAGTCTAGCTTTGTTTCTAATAATGGTGCCATTTTCTCTACTTTATTTCTAAAAATCCATTTAGTGCCTATAATAGAATGATTTTTAGGTCTAGGGACTAATTCCCAAACTTGATTTCTCTCAAATTGATTCAATTCTTCTTGCATAGCTAAAATCCAACTTTCGTCATTTTTGGCTTCTTTAAAAGATTTTGGTTCAAATTGAGAGACAAAAGCAAAATGATTACAAAAGTTCTTAAAAGAAGATCTAGTTTTCATACCTTGTGATGCTTCACCAATAATGAGATCTTTAGGGTGAGCTTTTGCATACCTCCATTCCTTTGGTAATTCTTGGGAAGAATCATTTACTTCCACAAGCTTTTCTTGTTGAAGTTGTAATTCATCTTGGCTCGTTTCATCAAGCCTTGATTCCTTGATTTGCCTTTCTACCTCAACAATATCACATCTAAATTCTTTGAAGAAATAACATTAGTTTCATCAAATTCAATATGCATAGATTCTTCAATAGTAAGAGTCTTTTTGTTAAAAACTCTATATGCTTTACTATGGTTGGAATAGCCAACAAAAATTTCAACATCGACTTTTGCATCAAATTTTCCAAGGTTATCCTTGGTGTTTAAAATAAAACATTTACATCCAAAAACTTTAAAAAATCTAATGTTGGGTTTTCTTCCTTTTCCAAAGTTCATAAGGAGTTTTCTTTATTAAAGCTCTAAGATAGACTCTATTGATTATAAAGCATGTGGTATTAACGGCTTCGGCCCAAAAATATTTTGGCAAATTATTTTCCACGTAACATGGTTCCTAGCCTTTCTTGGATAGTCCTATTTTTCTCTTTCACAACACATTTTTTTTGTGGAGTCTAGGTGAGGAAAAATTATGTTCAAAACCATTTTCATCACAAAGATTTTAAATTCACATTGTCTACTTCACCACCATGATTACTCCTAATGGACACAATAGAATACCTTTTTTGATTTTGGACTCTTTTTGCAAATTTTGAAAAAGCTTGTATGGCCTCATTTTTAGTTTTCAAGAATAATACCCAGTGAATCTTGAATAATCATCCACAATAACAAAAACATAATACTTTCCACCAAGGCTGTGAGTTCTTGATGGTTCAAATAAATCCAAATGAAGTAATTGTAGAGGTTTATTTGTTGAAATAAATTTCATTTGTTTAAAAGAAGTTCTCACTTGTTTTTCAAATTGACAAGCATCACAAATCTTATCCCTTTCAAATTTTATTTTTGAAGACCATCAACTAAATCATTTTTAGAAATTTTTGAAATTGTGTCCATGCTAGCATGACCTAACCTTCTATGCCATAACCAAGCATCATGATTAATAATGAAACAATTTTCTACAAGATCATTAACATCAATATCAATTGTATAAATATTACCACATCTATTACCAACAAATAATGTCTTATTGTTACTAACATCCTTAATCCCACATCTATTAGGCTCAAAAGTAACAAAATATCCCTTATCACACAATTGACTAATGCTAATCAAATCATGTTTTAAACATGAACAAGCAAAACATCTTTAATAATAAGTGAAGAAGGGTTACCAATATCACCATGTCCCATTACCCTTCCTTTGGCATTATCACCGAAGGTCACATATCCTCCTTTCTTCATGATTAATCTTGAGAATTTGGAGGCCTCTCCGGTCATATGCCTTGAGCATCCACTATCTAAGTACCACTTGTGTTTGCCACTCCTTTATTTCTATAATCAACATTAAAAGAGTAACTTTTTGGTGCCCAAAAGTTCTTGGGTCCTTGGGGGTTAGTTATAGTACTTTTTGGAACCCATATTTGTTTCAAATTAGGATTTCTCTTAATATAACAAGAATGCACTTTGTGTCCTTTTCTTCCCAATAAGTACATGAATGATTAGGATTATTTCTAGAAGATGCATGAGCAAAATAATTTTTAAAATACTTTTGATTTTTATGAGTTTTATATCCTAAACCTCTTTTATAAAAAACACAC
>SNVD02014500.1:0-11245 GCA_013180625.2 Boswellia sacra
TGGGGACATATTTTCGGTGGGGGTTGCTCGATGCAGATTTATCGCCCCGAGATTTGAAAAAATAGATATGCTTTCCGTGGGGTTTGACAAAACCTCCACACTGACAGCCCACATGTGCATGAAAAATGGAGATAAACTTTCGGTGGGGTTTGAAAAAAAACCGCCACACTTGTCTCCCACGTGAAGCATGAAAGTAAAGATATACTTTCGGCGGAGGTTGACAAAACCTCCACACTTGTCTTCCACGTGTGCTTATATCATGGGGTAGTCATCTGGTTTGTCAAAAAGAAAACATGAAATTAAAACAAACAAAATCAACAAACAACAACAACACAAAAACAACATTGATAATCAGATCAAACGACACAAGAAAAAAATTCGACAACAACAACACACATTCAAATATACAAGTAGTTGTGATTGTGGCTCACATCTTCCTCTGGTTTTAAGTCCAGTAACGGCTGAAACGCCTTCTATGAGTCGGGGATTTGCTTCCCATCCAGTTTTCTTATAAACTGACAAACAGGTTCGTTTTTAGTCAGATTCCCTAGACTATAACACTGCAATTCATCACGAAATTGTGTCCATAGATTAAGCAATTCACGCTGAACAAGTCCACAAGACTGTGACTCGAGAGTTAACAAAACATTATCCAGCGACTCATTACTCAAACCATTCTTAATAAATGAAAGTTTATCTTCTCTATTCCTGGACGCAAAACCTAAAGAACGACAAGTCTTGTTACAATTCCATCTAGCACATTTATAACATACTTGTAACCTTTTTGCTCTTCGCCTCTTGGCGTCGTAGCTCTTTCCTAGACCAGGCATGTATTTTGCGAGATTAATGTCCGGCTCACCGGACAATCTCACCTTGGCTTCGATAAGCCATCGGATATCAGCAGGCAAATTTAGGAGCATCAATGCCCAAAGTCTAGTCATCCGTACTTTATAAATTTTAAACACAGCATTTTGAGGAAGTGAAGGAAAATATTTACGAAGGTTCGACAGAAAGATATCGGCATCCATTGAAGAGAAGAAAAGGGGAGATATTATCGATAATGCGATTGAGTCTGTTCTTCTCCAAGATATGCACGTTTCAAACCTTCGGGCAATGGTTTCAACTTCCCTTCGAATGTTTCCCCAAGCTATTGCACAAATGAATTTGAAGTACGAAATAATCAAATTAAACAAAGGAAGGAAAAGAAAAGAGTATAAACGAAACTAAAGACACATAAAAGAGATAACAACACAATAACAAATAGAAGTCAAAACAAGTAAAAAAAATATAAAAAAACAAATGAGACAGATGGCAAAGAGAGATAAAACCTGATCAATTTGATGGCCTACGAAAGGACTCTCCTCGAGACACAAAAATCGATCATTATTACCTCATTTAATTTTGCTTTTCTTCTTTTTTTTTATTTTTCAAAAACATTGGGTTGCCTCCCAATAAGCGCTTGGTTTAGACTTCCTTAGCCGACATTGGTTCCATCATTGCAAGGGTCCAATCTTCTTCGCTGTGCTTCTTAGTGCTGGATCCTTTTTCCAACAGATACGTCCCCATGCATATGGCTGGGCCTTGGATGTCAACAATCGTCCACCCAATAGCTGTTTGTTGATCTCTAAGTACTCGGACGAGTTTCTCTTCTTGTAGTGGGCAAGGCCCATTTCTATTTTAAACTGGCAACGATCAGTCTTATCCAAGAATCCATGCTTCAAATGATCTGGAAGAGGCTTAAGCTCCAAGGTAGGGGCTTTCATCATAGAAGGCAGAAGTTTCACATTAGATAAAGGAAATTGAATGCACGAAACATCATACCTATTTGTGGTTTTAGCTATGGTCTCATCTAAGCTTGCCACAGCTTCCTCCATTTCTTTGGACACTTGTATCAACCTTCTTGATTCCTTGTAATTTTCTGTCCCTATGTGCTCACTAAAAACCACTTCCAATCCATCCTTGTGAGTTAACTCAAAATGTTGTTTTGGCAAAGAATCAATAACATCAACTGCAAAAACAGAATGCAAGTCACTAGGGTACCTCATTGCCTTAAAAATATTGAAACGAATCGCCTCGCCATCAAACTCCATGGTGAGAGTGCCATCATGAACATCAATCTTCGTTCGGGCAGTTTTCAAGAATGGCCTCCCCAAAAGAATCGGTGTTGGATTGGAAGATGTCTCATCCTCCATTTCCAGAACATAGAAGTCTGCTGGAAAAACCAATTGATTCACCTGCACAAGCACATCTTCCACAACTCCCTTGGGATATGCATTAGAACGATCAGCAAGTTGAATGATAATACCAGTTTCCGCAAGGGGTCCAAGATTTAAAGAAGCATAAATAGAATATGGCATGACATTAATAGATGCTCCTAAATCTAACATAGCTCTTTCAAACTTTGTATTACCAATTGTGCATGGAATGGTGAACGTACCTGGATCTTTGCATTTCGGAGGAATTTTTCTTTGTAGTACAGCTGAAACATTTTCCCCCACGCTAACTTTCTCATTTCCCTTCAACTTTCTCTTGTTGGTGCATAACTCCTTGAGAAATTTTGCATAACGAGATACTTGCTTAATAGCATCCAGAAGTGGTATATTTACCTCGATCTTGCGAAAAGTTTCCAGGATTTCCTGTTCTTGTTCCTCCTTCTTTGATTTTGCAAATCTGCTAGAAAAAGGTGGAGGAGTAACATATGAAGGAATTTGAGTTTTAAGGTCTACCTTAGAAGATGATGTTTTGTTCATGGTGGAAGTGGTGTCATCCCCTTCATTAGTTTGTGACCTTTTTTGTGGAACTTGTAATTGCTTTCCAATTCTCAAAGTGATTGCACTAGCATTCTCTCTTGGATTGATCACTGTCTGAGAAGGTAATTTTTCTAAGCTCTTGCTCTCGAATTTGCTCATGTTAGTAGCCAATTGTCCCATTTGATTTTTCAGGTTTTGGATACTTGCCCTCGTTTCCTGCTGAAATTGCATTGTGTTAGTAGCAAGTACTTTAACAATGTCCTGGAGATCCATACCTGAGTTTTGTGGAGCTAGTTGTGGTGCTGGTTGTGGTTCCATTTGAAATGATTGCTGCACTCTTGATTGATTGAAACCTGTTGGCTGATTTGGCATGGCATTTGGAGTGATTGGTTGATGATTACTGTAACTTTGGCTTGGTTGTCCTAGAAATCCACCCATGGCATTGGCCTGTTCCGTATCTCCTTCTTGCAAAGTTGGACACATGTCGGTTGGATGCTCCGTGGTAGAATATACTCCACATACATAAGATTGATGCATCTGTCCTACAGCCATTTGTTTTACAAGAGAGGTAAGCTCAGAAAGTTGTTGTTCAATGTTCGGGGTACGTACCTCATTTACTCTCCTTAGTTGTGGCTCAAATTGGCCGCTGAATTGTTGAGAGTTTGTTGCCATGTCGCTAATCAAACGTCTTGCAACATTCGGTGTTTTATTAACTAGTGCTCCACCACTAGCAGCATCAATGATACTCCTTTTCCATTGGTAAGAGACCCTCATAGAAATATTGAATTAAAAAGAGTCCATCCACTAATTTGATGGTTTGGACCTCTATCAAATACCTTCTGAAATCTCTCCCATATGCATGAAGTGATTCTCCATTGTGTTGTCGAATGCCACTAATATCTTTTTTAATGTTTATAACTTTCGAAGTGGGAAGTAGTTTACTCTAAAAAGAGTTTACTTATCTCATTCCACGTGGTATAATGTTACCGCGATGGTAGATAGTATAGCCAATCTTTCCTCCGAATCTGCTAATGAGATGGAAAAGCTCTCCAATTTTATTTGCTCCTCAGACATGCCAGTGTGGCTTCCATACTTGAGCCACCCACATGAAATTCTCTGATTTATTTGATAGGATCCTCTCCTGCGAAAACCATAATGTAGCAAGTAGCGAATTAGCAAGATTTAAAGCTCAATTCTACTCAAAATTGGTGCTTATGCATAGCGGTTGTTGATCAATATTGTAGCCGCTAACTCCTTAAGAGTCTGATCGTTTTCCATCGCCATTGCTTCCGATTCAGATTTGATTGAACTGCAAGAAGATGGGAGGGAAGTATATCGTGCAAGGTCAAATTCTGGAGGTGGAGTTGAAATTGACTGATTTAGCCTTAAATTTGAGGATTGGAGAAACTCCTTAATTCTCTTAAGTCGTTGATCCGCTTCTACCTCGGACATAAAAGCCTAAACACAACCAATCAGGAAATAACAATCAAGAATCAGTAGTAAAAACAGAATAACAATTGATTAGAAAATCAATCCCCGGCAACGGCGCCAAAAACTTGATGCGTTCGAAACTAGCAAGTATACTAGTCGCACAAGTAATAAAGTGATAAGTAAGATATCGTTCCCACGAGGATTGTTTCTAATTGAATTTATTATTCGAAAGCGAAAACAGAATAAATGGGGGGTTTTGTTGATTGATTAACTAAACTCAAATCGAAAGCAAATGAAGAATAATACAATGCAAATTTAAATCAATTGAGATTACACAATGAAAGCAATCGGGTGAAGGGATCATTCTCTGCCACAAGATTATGGATTTTGCGAATTAATTGTAGAATTGTCATCCAATTACACCATTGAAATTATCAACCGTAGATAACAACAAGCTCTGTTATCCCAATCTTCCTTACTTTGTTGTTAAATAAAACAGGCTCTTTATTTAATCTCTATCCATTAAACAACCTAGAACAAGCTCTCTAAATTTAATTCAATGGATTCATTACGAAAAGAAAGATAGGTTGATCTAAGCAATAAACACACAAGCTCGGATTATTTAACTTAGGTTATATTCTCCAATTGCAATCTCTGATCACAATTTTGCTACTAATAATTAGAAATTCAAGACAATTACGGATCAAGATTTCTAATCTAGCAATAGACAATATCCAGATTATATTCAGTTGGCCATTCGAAATACAATCCAGCAAGCAATCATAAGCATTAATGATGCGTTCGAAACTAGCAAGTATACTAGTCGCACAAGTAATAAAGTGATAAGTAAGATATCGTTCCCACGAGGATTGATTCTAATTGAATTTGTTATTTCCAGCAACAATAAACTAAACAGGGGGGATTTTTGTTGAATGATTTACTAAATGAAATAAGAATGCAAGTAAAGAATAACAAAGCAGAAAGTAAATTTGAATGAAAAATCAATGGGAGAAAGCTGGTTAAGGGATCCTTCTCTACACAAGATATGGATTTGCGAATTAATTGTAGAATTGTCATCTAATTACAGCATTGAAGTTATCAACCGTAGATAATAACAAGCTCTATTACCCCAATCTTTCCTTACTTTGTTGTAAAATAAAACAAGCTCTTTATTTAATCTCTATCCATTAAACAACCTAGAACAAGCTCTCTGAGTTTAATTCAATGGATGCATTATGATAAGAAATATAGGTTGATCTAAGCAATAAACACACAAGCTCGGATTATTTAACTTAGGTTATATTCTCCAATTGTAATCTCTGATCACATTTTTGCTACTAATGATTAGAAATTCAAGACAATTACGGATCAAGATTTCTAGTCTAGCAATAAATCACAACCAGATTATATTCAATCTGTCTCTTATACACATCTAGATGTGTATAAGAGACAGATATGGGAGAATACAAGCAACTTCAATTAGAGAATTGGATAACAATTCCTTACACAATCAACTTACAAAAACCATATCAGGGGCTTTGAATCACCCTCAACCAATTCAGATTCAGTTACACATGTTTAAGAACGTGGTAAATACAATACAACATGGAGACATTCCAGAAAATGAAAGGGAAGGGAAAAACTTAGCATATTTGCTGTAATTCTCTTTGGATTGTAGTTCTTCCTCTTTCCAAGCTTCCTTTCTCCTTCAAGAACTCCAAGAGATGAAAGAAATCTAGAGCTGCAGCCTCTACCACGTTCTCCCCTCTTCAAGTTATGAAAATAAACCCTAAAATGTGTTTAAATACTCTGCTACAGTAACCTGCTACAGTGTCCCGTATTATACATGCTACAGTGATTTGTGGAATTACATTTCTATACTTCTCACACTGTTTTGATTATAATTTTTGGTACCCTGAATGGATTTATAAACCGTAAATTTCTTCAGAAAATAGACTTCGAGAGCTTTCCAACGGTATATAACATGTCGTCGGGTTCATTGTATATCAATACAATTAAATCCGAGAAGATCACTGACTAGCAGAGGTGAAATGAAGGGTTTTACTCCATTTTTGTGCAAGTTGCTCCAAAACTCCTACAAACATCAAAACCACACAAAAACATAAAAATACCAAGGAATATAGCAAAGAAACATGGACGAATTGATATAAAAGTAATACATAAATAGACACCTATCATACTGCCATTACAAGAAAGTTTTCCGGATGAACAATTATTGTCTCTACATGTAGCAGCCCCTTGGTATGTAGATATTGTTAATTACTTAGTTACCAAGAAGCTACCACATGACTTGACTCGAGCTCAAAGAGACAAGATCAAAAACATTGCCAAATATTACATATGGGATGATCCATACTTTTGGAAGCATTGTTCTGATCAAGTGATAAGAAGGTGTGTTTCTGAATCTGATTTTAATTCAATTTTGACCTTCTGTCATTCTTATGCATGTGGCGGTCACTTCGGACCAAAAAGAACAGCCCTGAAAGTTCTTGATTGTGGATTCTACTGGCCATCATTGTTCAAAGATGCATATTTATTTTGCAAAGCTTGTGACCGTTGTCAAAGGACAGGTAATTTAAGTGCCAAAAATCAAATGCCACAAACCCCTATACTTGTTGTTGAGATTTTTGATGTGTGGGGTATTGATTTCATGGGTCCTTTTCCTTCATCTTTTGGTAATGTTTACATTATACTTGCTGTGGATTATGTTTCTAAATGGGTGGAAGCAAAAGCTACTAGAACTAATGATTCTAAAGTTGTTGTAGATTTTGTGAAATCTAACATTTTTTGCAAGGCTCGGAACACCAAGAGCCATAATTAGCCATAGCGGAATACACTTCTGTAACAGATCATTTGAAGCCTTGCTGAAGAAATACAACATCACCCATAAGATGTCTACTATATATCATCCACAAACTAGTGGTCAAGTTGAATTTTCAAATCGAGAAGTCAAGTCATTCTCAGAGAAGACAGTGAAATCCGAACAGAAAAGATTGGAGCCTATTCGACTTCATGATGCACTTTTGGTCATACCCGGACTGCTTACAAGACACCTACTTGGTATGTCTCCGTACAGGTTAGTCTATTGCTAAGGCCATTTCACCTTCCGGTAAGAGCCAGACACAAAGGCATGGTGTGCAGTTCTAAAGCTTTGTACATGGAGAATGGATGCTCTCTGGAGAGTCAAAGGAATCTTTCAACTGCAAGAATTGGAAGCACTTAGAAATGTGCTATGAGAATTTCTAAGAATTTACGAAGGAGAGACTCAGGCTTTCATGATAAAATGATCTCCAGGAAGAATTTTGAAGTGGGACATAAAGTTCTTTTATTTCATTCTCGCCTCAAGTTATTTCTAGGTAAATTACGATCTCGATGGGTTGGACCTTTTGTTATTACTAATGTTTTTCCTCATGGTGTAGTGGAAATCAAGAGCTTAAAAACGGACAAAGTTTTCAAGGTGAATGGGCATAGGTTGAAGCCTTACTATGAGAATTTATGTGCAGGACATCGATAGAAGGTGTGCTCTCTACGAGCCAACTTATCTGTGATGGGTGCGGACCAGAGACGTAAGGAGCTGAGGACGATATAAACGCAAGAAGGCGGCCAGAGATGCAGTTAGGGTGAGGCAACCCAATGTTTTTTGAATATAATAAAGATACAAAGAAAAGAAGGTAGTATTGATCAACTTTTTGTGTTCTACGGAATGGATTCCATCTCATGGGCTATTATAATTGATCAGGGTTTATTCTCTTTACCATTGTAACTCATTTACTTTGTTGTTTGTTTTTGACTTTCATTTGCTCTTGTGTTTTTATTTCTTTTATGTGTCTCTATTTCCTTTTCTTTTCTTTTCTTTTCTTTTCTTGTGTTTAATTTGATTATTCCGTGCTTCGAGTTCAGTTGTGCAACAGCTTGAGGAAACATTCAAACGGAAGTTGAAGCCATTGTTCGAAGGTTTGAAACGTGCATATCTGGGAGAAGAACAAACTCAATCGCATTATCGGTAATATCTCTCCTTTTCTTCTCTTTCATGGATGCTGATATCTTTCTATCGAACCTTCGTAAATATTTCCCTTCACTTCCTCAAAATGCTGTGTTTAAATTTTATAAAGTACGGATGACTAGACTTTGGGCATTGATGCTCCTAATTGTGCCTGCTGATATCCGATGGCTTATCGAAGCCAAGGTGAGATTGTCCGGTGAGCCGGACATTAATCTCGCAAAATACATGCCTGGTCTAGGAAAGATCTACTACGCCAAGAGGCGAAGAGCGAAAAGGTTACAAGTATGTTATAAATGTGCTAGATGGAATTGTAACCAGACTTGTCGTTCATTAGGTTTTGCGTCCAGGGATAGAGAAGATAAACTTTCATTTATTAAGAATGGTTTGAGTAATGAGTCGCTGGATAATGTTTTGTTAACTCTCAGTCACATTCTTGTGGACTTGTTCAGCGTGAATTACTTAATCTGTGGACACAATATCGTGATGAATTGCAGTGTTATAGTCTAGGGAATCTGACTAAAAATGACCCTGTTTGCCAGTTTATAAGAAACTGGATGGGAAGCAAATCCCCGACTCATAGAAGGCGTTTCAGCCGTTACTGGACGTAAAACCAGAGGAAGATGTGAGCCACAATCACAACTACTTGTATATTTGAATGTGTGTTGTTGTTGTAGAATTTTTTCTTGTTTCGTTTGATATGATTATCAATGTTGTTTTTGTGTTGTTGTTGTTTGTTGATTTTGTTTGTTTTAATTTCAAGTTTTCTTTTTGGCAAACCATATGACTACCCTATGGCATAAGTACACGTGGGAGACAAGTGTGGAGGTTTTGTCAACCTCCAACGAAAGTGTATCTCCATTTTTAATGCTTCACATGGGAGACAAGTGTGGGGGTTTTGTCAACCTCCACCGAAAGTGTATCTCCATTTTCCATGCTTCACGTGGGAGACAAGTGTGTATATTTTGTCAAACCTCGCCGAAAGCATATCTCATTTTTTCAAATCTTGGGGCGATAAATCTGCATCGAGCAATCCCCACCGAAAGTATGTCCCCATGTGTCAAAATTTGAGAGTTTTATAGGTGTATATATACATTCTGCATATTTTCATATGTCATTCCATAACCTGTCTTGCAATTGAAAAGCATAATATCTAACGTGTCTTACACAAGATTAGAGCACTTGTAAAAATGGAGAAAACACCAATTCGGTGATTCCGCAATATATGCGTATTTTGCGGATCGCAATTTTGTAAAGATGGAGAGTTTACCACAGCAGCTCTTGATCTTGGTAGGACATTGGCTGCGAGGGGTATTAATTTGATTTATGGAGGGGGTAGTCTTGGGTTAATGGGGTGTGTGTCGACAGCTGCATCCCTAGGAGTGAGCAAAGTTCTCGGCATTATCCCTAAACCATTAGCTGTACGAGATATCGTAGGCAACACAATCGGGGAAGAGTTACAGGTCTCTAGTATGCATGAGCGTTTTGCACATATGGTTGTTAAGTCCGATGCATTTATAGCTTTGCCGGGTGGTTATGGTACATTAGAGGAGATATTTCAAATCACCTCTTGGGCACAGCTAAACATCCATCGGAAACCCATTGGTTTGTTAAATGTCAATAAATTTTTTGATGGTTTGTTGTCCTTTCTTGATCAAGCTGTAGAAAAAAATTTCATCTCACCGTCAGCAAGGCAAATGCTGGTTACAGCTTCAAATGCAGGAGAGTTAATTGACAAACTACAAGAATTTGTCTATTCACCTGATCTAACAATGGCTCGGATAAATTGGTTTGGAGAAGGCAACAAAAGGCGTCAACTGGATTTAACCCTCCATCTGTAATCTCTATTTCCTGGTTTGCTTCGTTTTTGTTTACTTTCTTTTTAGTGTGTTTATTTGAGATTTTTCATGTCGTTTCTTTTGAGCTCTTTCAGGTTATTTCTTTCGTCCCAGGTAATATTTTCTAATCTCGGTTTTTAGAGTGGTGGCTTAAAAAGTTCAAGTTCTCTTGAAACGCATTCTGGATCTCTTCAATCCATAATGGCTGAATAAGGAGGCTAACTTCTAACTTTTTAGACCCATTCTAACTAACTTGTTTTTGTTTGCTGACTTGTTGAACTTTGTTATTTTATGAGTGAGTTTAGTTTTGCGTAATTTTGAGTTGTTATGTGTTTTTATCTTTATCAGTTTTGATTTAAAAAAAAAAAACAATTGTGGAAAAACCTGAGAATGGCAGAATATGGGGTTTCTTTAACCCTTGAAACGCATTCTCTCTAAATAAATCTGTAGTTTTTTTATTTCATGTTATTTGAAGTGTCTTGTTTCTTGTTTTGTTCTTTCATAATAAAGGTATATAGGCTGGAACCATTAAGTCTGCGGGCTACTGGTCCTAAGGATTGTTGAAATATACAATCTTGACTCAGGTGTAACAACGCACGTACCTCTTTTCTTGCATTTTTTGGGTCGATGATAAGATAATGATTGAATTAAGAATAACTCTTGGAAAATAATAAATGATGCATGGATCTGTGTGCTTGAAATGTCTATTGGTTTTCGCTTTGCTTTTGATTCCTTGCTCAACATTGAGCACTGAGCTATTATCACTGAGTTATTTGTTCACTTAGAGAAAGTTTATGTAATTTTAATATTTCTTCAGATTTCAATGAATTCTAGAACTTGTTTGATGGTCACTCGAGGCGAAATCCTAGACTGTGCAACATTGGGGAAATGATTTAGGCCATCTTTGGACCGTTTGAGCCTTAATAGCCAACCTTGACTGAATTGATCCCTAGTTACCCCTTTGAGCCTTTGTAAGCCTTTTTCTTTGTTAACTCACTAAAAGATTTCCTAACCTCAAATGAATTTATTCCAAACAGTTTATCCCTTACCTATGGCATGTAGATCATTCACAATTAAATTTTGAGCTATGTTCTGGTTTTGGGAAGTTAGAGGAGGTTGGGATGTGTCATGAGCAATACAAGTGAGTTCTATTGTGTTTAAATAAAAAAAAAGGAAAACAGAAAAAAAAACAATCTGTACTTATC